>JAPYYV010012367.1:0-10347 GCA_030522625.1 Copidosoma aretas | reverse complement strand
AACAACCCAAGAAAAAAAAAAAAAAAAAAAAAAAAACAGCAACAACAGCGCCCGAGTCCGAAGAAATAAACAACGGCGCAGCCGGCAAAGCTCGCCCGAACTATCGCCCCCGCGGGCGCGGGCACGGGCAAGTGCGTTACAGGAGGCGCGAGCGCCCGAAAAGCGCAGCTTCTGCCGACGGTTGCGCACTCGCCGGCGGCCGTGCAAAAATGCACGCCAAACATCGGGAGGCACACTTTTGATCAGCGCGCCGAAGGCCGGGCCGCCTAAGGAGGCCGGCGCGCGTCTTTCACAACGAGCGCGCGCGTGTCTCTGCGAAAATTTTAGGCGCGAGGGCAGAAGAAAGCCGCGCCGAAGGCCGCGAGGTTCGACGCGCCTTGGAAGAAAAAAGGGAAAAAGAGCGTACTGTATACACGCGGACGGTAATCATGACGGCGAATGGGAGAGAGAGAAGCGGAAGCGCTGGCCCGCGTGGATGAGGCAAGCCCGGGGGGGGGAGATGAAGATCTCACGGACGGGCCGGACCGCGCCCGCGTGTAGGAGGCAGGGCGAGGAGAGACTCGCCGGGAGAAAGAGAGATGGGGGTTACATAAAGGTGTCCGATGTAACGCCGGGGCTTGTGTACTCGATGCGTAGCATCTCTCTCTCTAGGCTCGCATACGTAATACGTGACGGCTGCGTCGGCGAGATTTCGCGTATTAGATCCGATGGATGCTCGTGCTTCTAAGTTACAAAATAAGTACATCTATACATACGTATAGATATGTACAGGTATGTTTTGGTATTTTTGTGACGTCGTGGGCTTGATTTTATAGTCGAGTGCCGGCTTATACATTATATACTAGATCAAATTAGATAAAATATTAATCCGAGTGGTAAGAACGAATGAAAATTCGAATCATTTTTTTTCTTCCATACCGATTGCAAAAGACCAGAGTCCTCAAAGTGTAAACATTGACCTACTGATCATTCATTTGTGCAATGAGTTACACGCACGACGTTATTCGAATCGTGCTCTAGTGCTTCTCTTATGTAACTTTCATTACCTTAAATTCGATACTTACGATCATCCTTGAGATTCTTTACGTCCCGTCGACCGCTTTGTTTTCATAATTGACATCATTGAAATAACATATACGAATATTCATTCGATGTTTTTTCAAACATAAAAGATTATTGAGAAATTTATTTGTTTGGAATTCCAAGAAAGTTCATTTCTTTGTGCTATATTGCCGTTTCCATTGGGCTATAATTTTAAGTAAAAAAAAAAAAAAATACTCTACAACCGATTAAAAGTAGCAGACAACGAATAAATAGGCGTAATGGGTCATCGTAGAAATAATATTTGCTAATCGCCAAAGATACAGTCAAAAGTAGAATTAAAACATTGTCAATAACTAGATAATAACGTGACCGTTATAAAAGTCCAAGTTCTAAGACGAAAGATATACGATGTTATATAGTTTAGAATTCAACGCCTGATCGTAATTTCGGTTTCAAAACATAAATTATACTTTTGAGACCGAAAATATCTGACCGCATATATTAGCGTGATTAACTCAGATGAAACTGAAGAGCTGCTCTACATCGAGACAACACACAGATTGCATGTATAAATTATCTCTGGCCTGCCAGGTAATCTTGCGCATCATATCTTGGTCAAACAATGCGGGACTTCTTTTGTGTTAGGAAGATTGAAAAAATACTGTCACAAATTTTCTGTTTAGCTTTTCAAAAGACGAAACGATTGAAGATTACCGCTAATAAATTGGTAATTTGACGTATGTACGTTTTAAGTATTGCAGTAAACATTGATTGTAACATAATTTATATTTGTTACATCAATGAATTTTGTCGAAAAATAATGATTAAAAAACATAGTTTAACTTAGAAAAAAAATGCTCAATCCATCGTCGTTGCTCAAAACCTTTAATGCTTCACTAGTTACACTATTGTAAGACTAATGTAATTCATACTAAGCATTCCAATAACGAAAAATTAGTTTTAAAAATTGACAAATCAAAATTTTCATTTGCGAAGTAATTCTTTTACAAATTTAATTTTTAAGCAATTATAAAAATTGAACAACATAAATTCTGATCCTCCAACAATTAAGATTGAACTTGAATAATCCGATATATTAATTCATGGCACACACCTACTCATACAAGTGCAGACTTACTTTTTTTAAGTAGGATATGCTGAACATACTTAAAACGTGAAATTTATGACTGATGCAAAGCTGTAAAGTGATAAAACAAAAGTACATGATAAAACTAATATGCTTTATAAAGGTGACAGTGATGAACGTTTTAAACGGAAACAGAACATTTTTTTAATATGCACATTGGCAGCTGGAGAAACGAGGGTTGGTGAAGCTGGGAGCGGATGCGTTTGTGATATATCCGGTGGCGTGAATTAACTTCAACGAACGCTTCTGGCCCGGCCGTGAATTAACCATTGCTCTTCTCCCCATCGGTTATTTTTATTTACTCCTTTTCGTACACAACTTACTTATTGGCTCAATCAACTTGTGACCGCAGAGAGGCTATTCGCATGAAAAAATTTGCTCTGTTTATGAGAGCATTTACGAAAAATTCCTGACAAAGTTCGTCGAACTCGTACGAGTACAAGAGATGCTGCGATGAGTAATGAAATAAAGGAAAGAAAAAAAAAACAATTATGAGAGAAAAAAAAAAAGAAGAAACCGCAAGGCGCGTGTCGAGCATTTATGCGTACGAGGAAGCGTTTGGTAATCGCCGCGAGTTTTCGCCGACCGCGAGAAATATTACATTTCGCGGGAGTACGGCAGGTATACACTGTACTGTTGCCGCTAAAGTCTGTCGAAACACTTTCGTTGAGAGCCTTGAGATGCCAGATTGTTTATGTACACTTGCAATGATGCTGACGAGCTGTGCCGGAAATGAGCTTCGTAAACATATTGTGTACACGTGTAATCGCTTCGAGCGACTTAGAATATGATTTGATATTGGAATGGCAAGTAGAAAAGTTCGTCCTTTTTCAGAAAACTCATTTCTCGTAATATTTCTGGATATTGTTTTGGCGCGGAAGCAAATGAAGACACTGAAGACATCATTCTAGAAAGGCCAATATTATTTTCTGTGCATTCTATTGAGGTTGGAAACTCATCTATATAAGTTTATGCTTCCTAGACATATTTCTTTTTCATCATAATTACTATCAACGTTTATCATTGTGATTTTTAATATTAAATACTTTGATCAAAAAACAGTTTAATCAGGGCAATAAGCTTTTTTCCACGCAAAATAAATTACTTTTTTTAATACAATAATTATCTTTTGCAGGCCAAATACCTGTACAAAAAACAACCGATTGCCAGTGAATCCAACAACAACGAAATCACAGAGACACTCGATATAAATGGTCGAATAATCACCAGCAGAACTCCGCTACAGGATTTTTATGCCCATCAATGCATTTTCATCACAGGTAATCAACATAATTAATTTATAATTATAGACAAATATTACATCAACAAAAAATTAATCAAACGTACAAATTAAAAAACGTAAAAAAAATTTAGAAAAATTTACAAACTGTAACATACATACAATCATTATTTTCTGATTTTCAAAAACAAAAAAAAACCTCAACACTTTGCCCACCGTAACCTTTTATTGTGGACGAACAGGTGGGACGGGCTTCCTCGGCAAAATACTGATAGAGAAGCTGCTCCGCAGCTGCGCCGATCTCGAGCGCATCTACGTGCTCGTGCGCCCGAAAAAGGAGAAGAGCATCGCCACCAGAATGGAGGAACTGTTCAACGACGCGGTAAGTGACAATCTCGAGTGCGAAATCCAGATAGTATATGGATCCGAGAAAAGAAAGACACCGAGTGTCGCGCGACTCATGATTTTCCCACTCAATATGCATTACACATTTTGCGGCCCGATTGGATGCAGTCGCGAGCGCGAGCGATTACCGATATTATGCAATTCAATATCGCCGGGGCTCATTGGCGCTCCGCTAGATTCTGGGGAGGCAGAACAGGTGCTCTTACCCGTGGAAAACTGAAGCCTTTCACCCGTGATTTGTTCGCGAGAAACTCGGGCACTGGAGCTCTGCGCGATCGCGATAAGGAACACCGGCCGATCGGTGGCTAAAATCGGCGACGCGGGCTCTGAATCGTGTGTCGCAGAGCGATTGACGCGCGGTTTTTACGAGCGCGCTCGGCGGTTTATCGGTAATTCTCGTAGGTGCGCGTCACGCGGCAATGGATTCTCGAGTTTTCGAACGAGAAATGCCGCACGGGGGATAATGCATGCACATAATGCTTACACGAGTGCAGGCGTTGGATTTTTTTCTTTTGAATCGGCGTGTTTGGCGCGGCTCGTAAAACGAGCGAGCAAATCGAACCGAAGTACCAACAGACGCGTCATCCGCGAAAAATCATTCGAAGAGGCTGGAGAAAAAAATATGTTCGCGAGGATGATGGAAATTACGAGCTCGCGCTGCTGGCGGTAGCGGAGAGTGCGTACTGGCTCGGGCATAATTAATGTAGATACTTACTCTTGTACTTGGCTATGTAAATACACGTGCTCGCGCGCGGTGATGTCACTCGTCTTTTTTGTCCGAGTAATTCGCGCTTGACACAGTAGCGCTGGAGTTTAGATATGACAAAATTGAATTTTTCCTTTGTAGATGTAGGGATACATTTTTTTAATTCCGGATCGTATTTCAAGGGGATAAGAGAACGTTCTAACAGAAATTTGCCTTATCGATAACATTTACGTTTTTAGTTATATTACTCATGTGTTTCGGGTGAATATCGCAAAACGAAAACACAACAGCACTATTGGATGTAGAATTCATCTACAGACCGCAGAACTTTATGCGGATGTATCAACAGCAGCCTACACATTTTTTGGCCTGAAATATTATCTTCCATTGTGTCAAGATGGATAATTTGAGGACCAAGTACTATTTACGTTGCAGTTGAAATATTATCTCAAATCATAGTAGGGCAACTAAAAACCGCTGCCAATTTATTGCCACAAAGCTTCCGCATTCATACGTGCTTCTTCTCGTAATTTCACACCCTCATCAATTTTCTTTTTCTGTAAATCCAAAAATGATATTATTTGAGAAATTTCATGATCTTCAAGATAATCTACCACAAAATATTCTGAAACGTTCACTGTATCACTTTGTTAAAAAAAAAACGATTTTCCGATTCGATATAATCAAAATAAAAAAAAAAACGAACAGATGAAATTGAAATTTTATTTTTCAGCAATGATAGGTATCTAAAAACAAAAAAAACTCACAAAATATCCATCGTAAATTATCCTAAAACAACGTTAAACATTTTTCAAAGAAATCCTGAGATATGACTGATTGATCCCTATTTACACCCACGCACATCCACCTGATAAATTTTTTTAATTTTATCCTAGTACGTTTTTTGTATGAAATTAAATGATCTTTCAGAATTTCTTTCGTAAAATATACTGAACCAACTATACCTTACAACTATTTTTTCGAAAGAAACGAGTTTCGAAAATCATAAAAAAAAAAAATCTAATAAATCGAAATTGTTTTTTCGAGAAGTAATATGTATTCAAAAACAAAAAAAAACAAGACCGGGATTATTAAAATCGGTCAAAGAAATCCTGAGATATCACTGATTGTATACATTCCCTATTTTCACCCACGCATACCCAGCCACTCAATTTTTGAAATTTTATCTTCATACGTTTTTGTATAAAATTCAATAATCTTTCAAAATTCCTATCAAAAAATATCCTATAATAACAATAAATAGCATAAAAATCAACTTTTCCAAAATAATCGATTTCAAAAAATTAATAAAATACAAATAAAAAAAAATATACAGCAAAACTCAAATTTTTTTTGGAGTGGTCATAGAAATCGAAAAACAAAAAAAAGTCCTGTTGGATCAAGATCGGTGGAGGGAATCCTGAGATACAACTGATTGCGCACACACACACACACACACACACACACCCAGACGGAAATTTTCTAGAAATAGTGTATTTCGATTCTAAACTTCATAAAACGTGTTCATTACATGTTTTCTCAACATGTGATTTTCGTCCATAACAAAGCTTCCTCTCCAAAACGACACTGTATCAACGAGGCACATTCCTGTTAAAATATTTTAGTAGTATGAGGATGATTAATGTGCAAGCTCTACCGCTAAGGGGGCAGCAGGACACGCAGTCTCAACCCATCACGTTTTAAGAGCTTTAAGATAAAATGAACGTGGTTGGTAAATTGGTTGAGACTGCTGGCACTGCTGCCTCCTTAGCGGTAGAGCTTGCACATTTATCATCCTCATATTAAAATGAACTTTCTAATGTGATAGTTAATAAAAACGATATATTATTAAAAATAAAACTAAATAAAGGAACATAATTAATCCCAGTTTGATACTGTATTAAAAAGAGTTGTGAAACTTTCGAGTATACATTTCCAGACACAATAGCATATCGCCCGATCTGAAAACATAGTTTTAATCATGGCAAGGTCATAAGGCATAATAATAACAACAGTAGCACCATACGTTTGATTGACGTTTCTTCTCCTAGATATACAAGCGGCTCAAGGAGGAAAATCCGAAATTTCATCACAAAGTCGCGGCCGTCGCCGGCGACTGCAGTCTCCAAGGCCTGGGACTTTCTACGTCTGATAGAGATTTGCTGACACGCGATGTGAGTATGACGCAATTATGTAGTAACTCGCCGAAATACTTAATCGCAGGAAATAATATTTTTTCGTGCGTGAAATATTAAAAACCACGTCTACACTCTAATAAATATTAGATTACCGCTTTATCGATTTTTTAAAGTATTTCTCGTTTTCAAGTAATGCTTTCGCGTAATAATAATTAATCAGATGTATTTTTTTTTTATAAGACATCTTCTTACTAGTTATTTATCTGGTACAAGTTGTTTGGATGTTTGTTTATTACCCGCTTCATTTTACAAGATACACAATATATTCTGAACAATGCGTGGACATCAATCATTTATACATACGAGAGTGACGTATGTACGTACAAGACGCAAGTCAGGAGAAACGTGCTTAAACTGCCAATAACGTCCGTGGCTGAAACGCGCGCGTAAGCTTATACTTCGATTCGATTTTCTGGGCTACTTTCCCCTTAATGTCAAAAATTTCAATTTCGTATGATTATTAATATCGCTATTTCACGCACGATTTCATAATTGAAAACATATTTTCCTCATTATCATTTTCCTCATTTTTTCGCAGGTATCCATAGTTTTTCACGTAGCCGCAACGGTCCGTTTCGACGAAAAGCTAAAACTCGCTACGGCTATCAACGTTCAAAGTACGTCTGACATCATTAGTTTGTGCAAGGACATGCAGAAGTTGAAGGTAAGGGAAAGTCAAGTTGAATGGTTGTTTGAATGATGAGTTGCCGTTCATGAAAAAACAAATTATTTGCGTGGTCAAACGAACCCTCTATATTGAAAAAAAAAAAAAAAAAAAAAAAACAATGTCTGAATTTATTGCAATTGAATGTAGTATTGAAGTTCGATAAATTAAATCCAGGAGAACTGTAAATAGTTAATTTAGCACAGAATAGGACATAAACGTAAAGTTAACTATTTCTCACTACTTGCATGACATAATGTAAATAGTTCTAATAACTCTAATGACCATATGACATCAAATCATTAAAATATATAAGTTTACATAATGTTTTTACCTACTATTAAAGTATTTTGTTTTCATATTTAACTAAAATTTTACACAATGTAAACTGTAGCACATCAAGAAGAGGTTCGTGATACTATTACAGATTTTACAATAAGCATTAAAGCTTGTGTAAGTTGGACGTTTCAATGAGCACGCGATCGAGCAGATTTCACTTTGTACTAGCAAAAACTGAAAAAATGTTTTTTACTTGTTTCAGTAGAAAATATTTTTCGGTAGAAAAAATCACTGACCAAAAAAGTGATTGAATTACCTAAATCAAAGCTAGATTCTTAATAATTTCGACACCAATGTTTTTTCTATAGGCTGCGGTACACGTTTCCACGGCATACGCAAACTGTATATCACGAGAGATCAGCGAGAAATTTTACGATTATCCCATAAAGAATCAGGAACTCCTCAGCCTTGTAAACTGTTTACCTGAAGATACCGTCAATGAAATTTCATCCAGGTAAGAAGTATGGTTGTTGCATTAAATTATTTTGCATCATATAGACATAAATGAAATTAAAAAAAATACTTTTCACATTTAGGATGATATCACCTTGGCCAAACACTTATGCATTCACAAAAGCAATCGCAGAAGATCTCATCAGATCGAGGAACAAGAGCTTGCCGATGGGTATCTTTAGGCCAGGTATTGGTAAGTATTTCATTAACATATAAAACTGAACCATGATAAATTAAAAACATTAGACAAGAACAAATTCAATAATGCTACATTAGAAACACTTTTCATATTGTCATACTTTTTATATCTGTGTGTAAAAAATCTTTAGCACACTTTATGAAGATCTCAACGGCCATGAAATACGTGATTAAAAAACTCATACTTTGCAGTTGTCGATTTTGTTTCATATTTTTACCAACAGTGATTTCAACCGCTAACGAGCCGATGCCGGGCTGGATTGACAATTTTTACGGCCCGACAGGAATAGCAGCTGGAGTGGCGATGGGATTGCTGCGCACGATGCACTGCGATCCCAAAAAAAACGCCAACATCGTGCCCGTCGATCTCACCGTGAATGCCCTCATAGCTAGCGCTTGGGATGTAGCTATGCAGACGGCTAGGTTAGTGCGAGCGTTTTAATGAAAGTTTTTTTCTTTTACCGACTACTTGTTATATTTTGCTGTGATTTGAAAGTATTTCTGAATTTTTTAACCAAAACTATTGTCATGCCATTTTTTACATTTGTAAGAAGAAGAAAGAGGATAAGACTCATAATAGATTGTCAATGAGAAATAATTTTTGTTCCGCACACAATTTTGATGGTTTCAGGCGAGATGATGAGATGTTGATTTACAATTTCGTGTCGTCCGTTGATGCTCCTTTCACGTGGCAGGATTTTTTTTACACCAACAAAAAATACGCAGACATGTATCCCATGAGCACAGCTCTGTGGTACATATCCTTCACAATGAGCAAGTATTCGTTTCTCAATACGATATATTCCGTTTTTCTGCACTTGGTGCCCGCCTTTATAATCGACAGCCTAACCGTTTGTGTTGGACGAAAACCAAGGTGACTTGGATACATTTTTTTTATCGTGATGATGATATTTAATAAATTGATGATTTTATGTTGATTTTTTGTATTTACAGGCTCATGAAGATGTATGAGAAGATCCACAAATTCGCCAACGTCATATCTTACTTTAGCACCCGGGAGTGGATTTTTTCCAATAATAACGTACGAGGCATGTGGCACCGACTTGATCCGCGAGATAGACAAATGTTTTACTTTAGCATGGAGAATTTTAATTGGGAACAGTTTTTCAGTAATTACATCAAAGGCATTAGGGTTTATTTATTTAAAGATAATCTAAAAACTGTTGCCGAAAGCAAGCTTAGATGGCGAAGGTAAGCTTGTATCGTATACTAACAATTTATAATTTTTGACTTTTTGAAGAATTATTCACAAAATTATTTAATTCATGTTGAAAATTATGTGCGATATGATTTTTGCAGGTTTTATTACATGCATCAAGTTGTCAAAGGACTCGTAACTTCATTCGGTTTTTTGTTCTTGTGGAAAGTTTTATCAGCAATATTTATGTAACAAAGTACAAAGTGACATTGGGATAATATTTTCGAAGGTGTTATAAAGATGTTGTGACACCGGCGATGTGTAATTGTAAATAATTTTTTATACTTATGTTATACGATTTTTTACAAAAATTTTAATATTCAATCGTTAATATCACTCTTCTTTTGTTGAAAAATTAGAGTCACATATTCAAATTGAAAATTTGTTACGATTTACTTTTTTCTATGACGATATAAACTACCTTAAGTTTAAAAATAGAAGTGTAAGAATTAGAAAACATTTTTTTAACACCCTATGCGTACAATGCAATTTTGCATGGCTGTCCAGAGTGTGTGAAGTGTTTGATTTCCGCACTAGTGCACGAATTACTTCGGACATAAATCTTTACTTTGGGCACTCGTGTTCAAAATATCTTACGCAACAATTGCCGCGGTGATGGGCCAGTGTCGAATTGGGGCTGAACAGTTATCTCGTTTTTAATCAGTGTCGAATTGGGGCTGGTGCTACTATCGCATTTTTTAATCAGTGTCGAATTGGGGCCCGGGCCATCATGT
>JAPYYV010012366.1:0-10347 GCA_030522625.1 Copidosoma aretas | reverse complement strand
TCTCCTCACTTGCACTGGTATTTTGTAATTACATAGTTTTTATATTGTCTTTTTGTATTTTATATTCTGTTGTATATTGTAAATTGTTATTGTAGAGGCCCTGAAGAGGACATCAGCATGATGTCGCAATATTGGCGTTTTCAAGCTTTCTTTTGAATAAAGTCATGCTCTACACATTAAATGTTGTGCATTATTAATTATTATATTATGACACATGAGCAAGTTATATGAGATGCATAACCAATATATTGAAATTTTTTATCATTAATTATGTTCTTTATCACGTAAGCATTTGAATTATAATTTTTACTTGTTTCGAATTATCAAATCATACCTATATATTTCATTAAGTTATTTATCACCAGAAGTTAGAATGCTTATTTGGCATATAAATTAGAATCTTGTATAATATCCCACAATGGACGAATTTAAATGATTTATCAAATACATGTTTTATTTTCTTTGCGGCTTCCACGCCGGAATTCGATGAATATAAAAATTGGCTTAATTCGAATTTTTGTTCATAATTCCATTTGATACCTTTAAATATATACAAAATTATTCTATAAGATATACAGTGAAAGGATAAAATTACAATATGTGATGTTGATGAAGGTGCTAGTAAGGACATTAAAGGTAAAGACAAATGCACTTATACTAAAGTATGAGTCCCCTTTTATCTACCGGTAACCTTTGAACTTACGATCTAAGTCATAAAGCGAAAAAGGCCCATTCCATTTTCTGTACCCCTCATCTTAAAATTCTTGGATATTCAAAGGTGATAATAGGTAAATATCATGTTGTATAAATATGTTCTGTCCTATATGATATCTCGTGGGAAATGATGATTTTTTCGTCCTGAATAGAATCGCACTGAAATCTTTACTCCAATAATGTAGCAACCAAATATAAATTATTATTAGCCCAATATTGTTACTTCACTGCACTTGATATTAAGATTTACTCTTGTTTACTGGGGCAACACTGATATACTTTTGAACTTAAATCACTAATAAACGTCACAACATATTTTGATGTGTCATACGTAAGTTACGCACGTGGACAGACTCTTTGCATAAAATATTAAAGTAGCTCGTGATATTATTCAAAATAATTATATATTCTTATACCAAATTCAGACAAAAGTATTAAAACTCTAATTACTGACAAAAACGGTCATATGAACAAAATGCACGAAATTATAGAAGCCAGAAACCCTTATCATCTGTCATCAAGGAATCTGACTAAAAAAGTTAAGTTTCGATATGAAATTAATTCTTATCAATCGTAATAATAACAACCTCCGACATAGAAAATTCCACAGCAAGAAACTTACAGAAACTAATATAACTTTACCTAAATGTTATGGACTTCCGAAAATCCATAAACAAGACGTTCTGTTACACCTGTATTTTTCCACAATCAATAACCCTATACACATTTATTGTCCAACATTATCCACCAAGATCTAAAAAATAATGTCTTGGTTCCAGAATTAAACATTAATATTATTTGTCTACTTATCAACTTTATACAAGATGAAAAAAATCCTGATAATTATATTCTTACTTAACTTGACGTAATATCTTTGTCTACGTGCGTACCATGCGATCTAGTTTTAAGTAGTTTGAATAAGCGTGCCATCAGATTGCGACAGCGATGCAGCATTCCCTTAGAGGAGATAAAAGACTGCGTAAAATTCCTTTTTATAATAATTTTTTTTCATTCGATAACAAGTTTTACCGGCAAACGTTTGCACACTAATGGGCTCGCCCGTATCCCCAATGTTTGCCGATATAGTGATGGATAACTTTGAGGTAGATAGCTTGAATATTTAGAAAAAAAATTATAATAGTAATCCATTTTTTTACTATAGGTATGCGGATGATACCATTATGTGTTTAGAATCTGATCAAATAGTAACAGCTTTACAAGTTCTTTATAACTATAACCAGCAGTTAAAATGCAGACACAAACTTTCTACTACTGATAGCATAGATAATTCAGACAACATTAAAAATAGAAGACAATAAGATCATTCCAAATTGGTTTTTCAAGGCGTTGCGTTGGCCTCGGGTCGTTTGATAAATATTAAATCTAGTCATTCAACCACGCTCAAGAAAAACATAGTCTGTTACTTAGTCAACAGAGCCATTTTATTGCCTTATCGAAGGCTAGATGCATCTAATATAAATGTTTTAAAGAGTCTGCTAGGCAAGTAATCTTACCCTCTACAATTTTTTGGAAATCTCATAACAACACTATATTACAATCTTAATAATGTTAACAATAACAATAAAAACAATTATATTACCCAAACTACTTTTTTAGACGAATTTTAACATGCTGACCGTTCTTTTTATCCATTGAATATTATTTTCTAAATTCAATCATCTTTACAAAAATTATAATTTACCTGGAATTCTGAAGGTATTAAAAGCTAAAGTAAATTTATAAAGTTGGTAAGACGATGAGAGAACTACAGAAGAGGGATAACGAGCTAAAACGCTCTTATGACCCTAAATAAGTAATTAATAAGAATATATAACTATACCAACATGACTTTTAATGGAAAGATGTCAAGATTCTTGACAAAAAACCGTATACAAAAAACGCATCCACTCGGAAATAAGCCATATCCATACGACCAACAATGATCCTCTTGTGACTAAAATTTTTGATAATATGTATAGCGTAAAAAGTTAGATACTATTGTGTAAGATCACCCATATGAATTAGAAAACTGGAGTTAGAAATTTTTTTATTATAGCATGAAACTCGAATGATCAATACAAGTAACTGAATTTATTACAATAAAATCAATAAACATAACTATAGGCCGATAAATATGAGGAACGTCTTATCACACAACTCTAAAGCTTGCTGTAGCTTAGTAGTGCAACTTTTTCCTCCAAACACAAAGATCGTAGAGTCGAATCATCCCCATGTGAAATTTTTTTTATTGCGAAAATGAGTAGCTGCAAATTTTTTTTCTGATGTAGATAGACATACCTAGAATATTATATGAATACAAAGTTTCTGCCCATTTAATATAAAGATGAAAAAAAAATTTATATCAGGATGATTTGACCCTACGATCTTTGTGTTGGGAGACAAAAGTTGTACCACTGAGCGAAGACAGTCTCGAAAGTCTGATGATGAACTGTTTCTTATACTTATCGACCTATACTGTGAATTATATTTTTAGTAAATTTATTAACATCTTTTGATTATTTGGATTTTATGCTTGACGAAGCTAAAATTAGCTAAAGTTAGTTCTCTTATTCATCTGTGAATTAAACGACGCTTAATCTCAATTACTTTTATTCCGCTATTGACAATTAATAATAAACTATAAAATATCGAAACTTTTTATCATTATGATAAACTAAAGAGGTTAGTCAAAAATAAAAATGACGATCAGCTTATTTATTAAATAGTTCACACAAGAAAAATGATTTTATTGTATTTTTCCAATTAAAGAGGTAATTTTACCAAGCAGAAAATGTGAGTAAAGGAAAAGGAATCTGCATTAATCGAAAGTCGTGATAAAAAAAAATTAAATCGTGGTTATACGACCCCACAATCTTTAAGTTTGGAGGCAAAAGACATACGGTTAAGCAACGAGATCGTATAAATTGACATGATGAGATGTTCCGCGTATTTATCGGCCTGCAGCCTTTTAATTGTTTAGGTCTTATTAAAAAGGGAATTTTCTAAATTAACACTTTTTGAGGTGTTCTTTACGATGTTTACATTTTGTAAAGAATAATTTTGTAATTCCGAATTGTTAAAGAAAAATAATATCTCTATAACATAGTATAAGAATCATACATTTGATATAAGTGTCATTTTACTTTTGATTTTGTGAATCTATTTCAGAAATCTCAATTCTATAACCTACATGTTATATGCAAAAGTACAGAATAATATCGAGGTTTTAACATATATGTTTAATAATAAATAAAGAGAATGCAAGCTGTTAAAATAGTTTTTATTTACTGAGAATCAATTGCAATGAAAAATCGAGATATAAACAGTTGGAGCATTTGTAACTTGTATGGACGTACATAATTCTACTTCCGTCGAATCCTTTCTGGGCAAGTTGGTACGACGCTTGACTCCGAACTTTTTCGGACCAGGGTAAAATCCCGATGTCAGCAATACTTTTTTTTTTTATCATATAGTGTTTATTCTTATTTGAAAATTTATTAATAATATGTAATTTCTGCCAGTGGAACACGATCCTAACACGTGTTTTTTGATACCTAGGTGGACATTTTCAACGTGGCAAACATGTGGCATACAGGAGTTTGTCAACTTTTTCAACTCGTATTCTAGTGTCTAAAAACACGTGCTTTCCACGTAGCAAACACAAGTAATGTTTATTGGGATAGTTACATTGTGTGAGTCGTAAGTAATAGCCCCTCCATGCACCCATACGTTTTTTTACATGCTCAAAAGTAAGGTAAAAATATGCTAATTTTTAATGATTTTCTATATTAAGCCTGACCCACCACGCTCCCTCTCTCCCATCCAGGCCCCTGGCTCTTTTTTAGTTTGCCACCCCACAGTCCCCCCACAGCCCCCTCTTATTTTAACCCAAGCCTCTACACGTCCGTCAACGGCACCCCGTGCCCCTTATTTTCGTTAGGTTATCCCTTACTTAAAAATCCGCAAGGACTTAGAACTTATTTAAGTATAATATATCCCCCCCCCTCCCCACTGCCACCCCGCATTTTCACCATAGCTGAAGATGGCCGTCTTCATCCGAAAGACCCATTCTCGCCGAAGTCTCCCAAAAAAAGCCAAATTATTCCGATTTAGGACGAATCTTGTCACCCAACCCCCAACATCGTCGAACATTGACGAAAACAACCGATTGCAGCTGAAGCCGCTCCTTTACAGCTCCTCGGGATTTTCTGTTTTTTCCGCAGGTCTTATTTGGCTAATGGACAGAGGCACAACAATAAAACGTGTCCATTAGTAATACAACTGATGAAACAGATAACGGAAGACCCGCACGCGGAGCGCGCTGTGGGGTGGAGCCCAACTAGCATATACATATATATGTACATGGATCATTCTACCAAAAATGGTCTATTTTCGTCCCAATCGATTACGACATTATAAATGAAGCGTTTGTTCTGAAAACTTTTCTAAATAATGAAGACAGTTTTTCTGCTGATGGTACAACATAAATCAGATCATGAAAATGTACTTTTTCAGAAAATGCTCCTGCCCATTTATACTGTTAAACTTGGGCATTTAAATTAAGATGCTTTGTATTCCACAGATGTTGACTTCCTTGCAGGAATTTTTTTAATTTTTTCTATGATGACTAGCTAGTGCAACAGGCTTGCGAAGTCGTGAATTCAGTCTCCCTAAAATAAAAACTTGGAGCCCATAACGCTAAAGAATCTGTTATATCTCTGCGTAGAGTTCTTGGATTGACGCAACTCGTATTGCATACGATGTTAGGTGAAAAGATCTTGATATAAGTGCAAGGGCGTAGTTGAATTTTTATTCGGAGCGCCGCAATCACGATTTTAAGACGATTTTATAATAGCCTATAACACTACATTTTCTTTGCACAAATTTTATCGAACATCATTCTCACACTATACAGTTGAGCTAAGTGGCCTACATTTTATTAAAGTTAATTTGATCCTAGACTTTATCCTCTGATACAGCGATCCTAGTCTAACGCCCTACGAACACGAATGGAATAAGATTGAGAGCAATGACAACAGCCTTAACAATACTATATTTCTGGGTGATTTTACCGCCCATAATGCTTTGTGGTACTGTCCTGAAATGGATAGTAAGATAGTAAGGAAACTTACATGTAGACGAAAATTACCGCTCCAATCTATTCTTGTTCTTTTCCAACCAAGAAATCAAAAATTTTACTAGCGTCAGTACATGTAATGAATCTTGGGGTTCAGACTACTTCCCGTTTTTTTTACTACTTGAACCCACTTATACGCTCAGAGATAAGTCCTTATATTTTTTGACCTCTGAATACGAGAGCTTCAACGACACATATAGATACGAGACTTTTTTCAACATAATTTTGGATACCATAGAAATATGCACTTCTAATTAAAACTGGTTTCCGAACGTAAACATATCAACCCTGCCCCTTAGTGGCACAGTGACTGCCACCGATCCTAGAGCCTTAGGGAAGCAGCCTTCAAAAAAAAAATCTTACCTCAAAATTAGACGATCTGATTCATTATAAAAAATTGGCGCTAAGGCCAAAAATTTGTTTGACAATAAATAAAAATAAAGCTTAGGATTATTTGCAGAGAATCTTAACTTGCGTGTTCATCCTTCATACGTCTGGATATATTGTAAATCCTTGAAAACACAGTAATAAATGTCAAACCTTTACATGTTTCTGAAGAACCACTAAATCAGCGCTAAACTCGGACAAATTCTTGCAAAAATATGCCCACCATGGGTCTCTATTAACCCCAAAATTTTGCCTGACTGTCTTTTCAACAAATTTTTGGATACGCATTTTTCATTTCTTAAATTTAATATTGCCCTTAAGAACACAAAAAAAGATTCTGCCCCAAGAAAAGATGGCATTGGCTTCGATATTTAAGAAAAACTTCCTACTGAATGTGTACTTTTACTGGTAGATATATATAATTTGATGTTTAGTCAAGGAGCATTGATATCCTCATCGAATAAAGCTTTTGTGCATTTTGTTCAAAAACTAGACGAAGACAGTTACCGATCAAACTCACTTACCACCTGCACATGTAAATTATTTAAAACTATGTAAAAAACAGACTTAAGTGGTAGGAAGAATCCAACAAACTACTTGCAGAATGCCAACATGGCTTATGTAACAATAACCCTTGCTCAGATAATCCAGCAAATCTGACTTTTACTATAGAATCAGCATTCAAAGAAAATCACGATGTCTACGCTGCTTTCTTTGACATCGAAGGTGCGTTGAATAATATAAATATTTACATTTTACTGCAAAAACTTGCAGAAATTGGCGTCTTGCATCATACTATCAGATTCATCCAATCTACCACTTCCAAACGCTTCATATTCACAGAAAAAATAGAAGATTATTCCAACATCGCATACAAAGAAGTGCCCCAACGCACTGTTTTCAGCCCTCTTTTATAAGCAATATATTCCATCACCGTGCCTAACAACCTCCCTGATACCGTTCTCACTTCGTATTTTGCCGACGATATAGCTATATATTGGACATTCTTTTACAAACCGAACAGATTTTGACAGAAATTAACCGACACATTATTAATTTTGCTAAAACTTGTTTTACGGGTTCTCAACTGAAAAAAAAGAGACATATATATATATATATATATATATACATATATTTTACAATATTTTGGACGCTAGAATGGATTGAAATTCCGCGATTTTGGTGATTTTGGGCTGCAGGAGGAATTTTCGAACATTCATAACTCCGGTACTATTTAGGCTACAGACTGTTTTTTTTTTCATTTTAAAGGTAAAAGAACAAGCTTTAAGAAAAAAATACTTTCAAGAAAAATTATTTACAATTTAAGATTGTTACCAACAATTAAAATGTTTGAATTGGTTTTTAACTATTGACCCGCCCTTGTAGCGAGTTTTTAGTAATACCATCGTACCGTACGTCTAATTTTCTATCAAAAACTACTTTTTTTTCGATGGATAATTAATAATTACTATTGGAAACAAACTAATTTATACGGGGGGGCACGTCTTATCGGCGCGCGGATCGCAAGTCATATTCTCTTGTATCATTTCGTTTTTCTCCATAAAACATATGGTTTTTTATGTTGATCAGTTTTAAATAGCTTCTTATAAATAGACAGTCTTATTGGAAATCATTACTAGACATTTTGTGTTCATTAGGTTGTTTGTTATGTTATTAATAGATAAAGCTTAACTACTAACCTTTGCATTAGTCATAGCCAACATTCGAATACAATTATTGCCAATGATACAAATCATTCTAGTCTAATTATGGTTACGCATAACTAAACAGTTAGCCAAATAAAGCCTAGTATCTGCCTAAGCATTCTTTACTGCGCCGGCGAGTGTTCATTTCAAATTTATCCGGTCGTAAGTTTGGCCCTGTGTATCTAAACTAGTGAGCCTATTGGTAAAGTGCTGACGAGAATCATAACGATGCCTAAAATAGTCGAACGTACATTACAAGGCACAAACATTCGTACTGACTCGTGTTTCAATCCTTTTAAGTTAATTTGTCGTTCGAGAAGCAGAAAAGTAAAATTAAGAAAAGTTAATGAAAATTTTCTGCGTACATTGAATATGCCATTAATTGCGAAGTTATTACAACAATGAATTTGTGATACCT
The DNA here is from genome assembly GCA_030522625.1 of Copidosoma aretas. NCBI lineage: Eukaryota > Metazoa > Arthropoda > Insecta > Hymenoptera > Encyrtidae > Copidosoma > Copidosoma aretas. The sequence continues at coordinate 1,985 of JAPYYV010012366.1, read as the reverse complement.
GTCTTCAGCGCATCAAGAACAGCAAAGAAGAAAATGGCTGAGTGCAATAATGATCAAGTTGAAATGGTATGTAACTATATCATATTAAGTGTTCGACTTCATTCCACTAAATACGCGGCTTAATAGCATAAACTTCTTACTTATACTGAATATATAAAGTAAACAAATTTTTAATCAGATGTTCAAATTGGTAGTGGAGAAACTTCGGATACTTCTGGAGAAAGCAAAATAACACTAAATCATCACGTGGATAAATTAAATAAAGGATTTAGTTTATTGGAACCTTCACCGATTAAAAACGAAAATTGACGCAAAAAAGATATTCTGAGGAAAAAGCAAACAAAAATACAGAAGTGATTGAGAAAAAAGTTTTTAATTTAACTGACGATGGTCCAGAAGCTGGTGATGATGAGGATGATGATGACACAACAACCCTAAGAACTTTACCAGATAGTTTTAGTACCACACAAGACCGTACTCATAAAATTAAAATTCAAACCATTTTCGAACGCTGATCTAACTCAAAAATTCAGCTCGATTTTCCTACCGCTACTCGCCACATGATATCTATTGCCAAAAATTTTGCCAAGGAGAAAGGCATATTAAGTGATCCAAACCCTAAAAGCCATCCATCATTAGAAGAAGATACTATCAACACTATAACTATCTTCTATCAGTCTGATTACACTCAAATAATGCCAGGCAAGAAGATTACGTCTCTGGTAAAGTGGGTGGAAGAAATCACAGATGCAGAACCGTTTACTTTTATATAATATAAAAGAATCGAATAAATCTTTTAAAATCAATTATCCAACAATGTAATGAAGTTTTTTGAAATTCGCTCGTTTACGATCATAGCATTGTGCATTGGAAGGAGCGAGTGGTACTTATTTAGTTCGTGTCTGTCCAATAAATAAAAATATAAAATTACTAATAGATGGAGCAAATTTAAAATCAATTACAGCTAATGCACAACGACCTATCAAAAATTATCATGATTGCTTGAATCGTATAGTGTGAGATATGCAATCTACTGACTGTTTTGTGGGATCATGAGCTAAGTGCCCCGGTGTAAGTGATATCATTAAGCAGTTAGAACTGAATTTTGAAGAAAAATTGATCGACAATATCAAGTCTAAACAGTGGGCTACAATTAAAATAACTTCATTGGAAACCTTGATATCTAGTGTTGATGAATTTTTAGAATGTTTGACTAACGGTTAGAAAAAATTATTGCTACATTATTTTTTAGTGAATAAACAAAGAGAATTTTCAAATAAAAAGAAAACAGAATTAAAGAAATATGAATGCATTGTAATTTGTTACTTTTCTGAAAACTATGCCTTCATAATTCAAAATTCTGTTCAAGGTAAACATTGGAATAATGACCAGGTAACACTACATCCCTCTTTAATATATTATAAAGATGACAAAGATGAGTTAAAAATCAAAAGTATTGTTTCTATTTCTGAATGTTTACGTCGCGACACTATTGCGGTTAATCTATTTCAGAGACAACTCGTGGAATTTACTAAAATGAATTTAAAAGACATAGATAAGATACAAGCGGATAATGTAAAAACAAAAAGAATTTTATAAATGTTACTTATCATATGAATGATTTTAAAATAGCAGCTGAGTAGCATTTTTTTCCAACCTTACATGGTAAAGGACCATGTGACGGAATAGGTGGAACATTAAAATGACTTACTGCTAGAGCTAGTCTTTAAAGAGTAAATTATCCGATCTGCACTCTGGAAGAATTGATCAATTGGGTGTCTGAAGCTCTACCAAGTATAACGTGTCGCTATTCAACTAATAATAATTATGAAGAGGAAGAAAAACGATTATTAACGCGTTTTCAAAAAGCTATAACGATTGAAGGGACGTTAAAGTATCATTGTATGGTTCCAATCTCTCTTCAAGAATTGGAAGCAAAGCAATTCTCATTGTATGAAAAGAAAACTATTGTGAAAATTTTTAAA
>JAPYYV010012365.1:0-20863 GCA_030522625.1 Copidosoma aretas | reverse complement strand
TAAACGTCGTACGGCAATTCGGGCCCGTGCGATGACCCGGCCTCCCAAGAGAGTCCGGATCACCTAGTAATAAAAAGTTTCACATTGTTTTGAGCCTTTTGACTCACGAGACTCCAAAATATATCGTTGCTTCCTTTGACTTGAAAGGATACGGCCCTAGAGGCGTTCAGGCATAATCCCACGGATGGTAGCTTCGCACCACCGGCCGCTCGACCGAGTGCGTGAACCAAATGTTCGAACCTGCGGTTCCTCTCGTACTGAGCGATATTAACATCGCAACGACAATGTCATCAGTAGGGTAAAACTAACCTGTCTCACGACGGTCTAAACCCAGCTCACGCCGCCACAAGCCAGTTATCCCTGTGGTAACTTTTCTGACACCTCTTCCTGAAAACTCTTCAAGTGAAAAGAATCGATAGGCCGTGCTTTCGCAGTCTCTATGCGTACTGAACATCGAGATCAAGCCAGCTTTTGCCCTTTTGCTCTACGCGCGGTTTCTGTCCTCGCTGAGCTGGCCTTAGGACACCTGCGTTATTCTTTGACAGATGTACCGCCCCAGTTAAACTTTCCGCCTGGCAGTGTCTTTGAATCGAATCACTCGGGAGTATAAACGGCGATCCGACTGATGCTTTCCATTCGCTCGGGATTCCTTTGCGAGAACCAGGAAGCGAACGAAATGACATCCAGCTTCACGCCACTCTTACACGCTTGGCTTAAGAACACTGTGACAGCCGGGACGCAAGGTCCACGGCGCACGTGCCCCGCTAACATAGAAACGATGAGTGTAGTGGTATTTCACTTTCGACGCTTGCGCGTCTCCCACTTGTGCTACACCTCTAATGTCTCCTTACAGTGCCAGACTAGAGTCAAGCTCAGCAGGGTCTTCTGCCCCCGCTAATTTTTCCAAGCCCGTTCCCTTGGCAGTGGTATCGCTGAATCGCAGATAGGGACACTTTATTATGGCGCTCGCTAGTAATGGAATTGCGGCTGCGGTTCCTGAGGAGTCTCCTCCCATACTTGCAATATACTACGATTTGGCGAAAGCAGTGCAAGATTGTAATGAGCTTGAAAAAACCCCCCGCTGAGACAGATGTCGATGTCTAATCTCACGTGGGGTCGGCTCTCCCTGGTGACCCACTTCAGGGAACTGACTGCTTAGCCGTCCGCGCACTGGCCCGATCGAGGGTCAGCACGCGTCCGTTGTCCGCGGAGAGCCACGCGGAGGCGAGTCAGCGGCTGCTACGCAGCTTGAGCCGTCATCAGTCTTATCTTCTCTAATAAATATATTATACTTCTTTCTATAACTCCTTCTCTAAAGACTTATATACATATATTTTAAAGACAACCACAGTACAGTTACACACTTATCTTGTATACGGGACATTACTATCAATAAAAACTTATCCTACAACCTGCAAGTTTATATTTTGTGCTCGTCTTCATTTCTTGCTCTACTTTTCCTCTTCCACATAGTGTCTTCTTTCATTGGTCTTCTATTTTTCTTCCTTCTGTTCGGTTATCCTGCTAAATTTTCTTCGGCGCTTTTCTTCTTTGCTATCTTATTGCATGCTTCTTGAAATATGGCGAAATTCTCCTTGGAGTTCACGCAGAACTGCCCTGGACTCTCCTGCTCTGCTACTATACTTCTTAGGTGTCATCCTTCAGTCTGGAAGCGATCGCAGTTGACAAGAATATGGCCACTTGTTTCCTTCTCTCCACACATGCATTCAGGTTCTTGCACCAGGTTAAAGCTCCTTAACTTTGCCCTAAAGTTACCATGCCCCGAGAGGAATTGCGAGGTAAAGTGATCCGGCTTTAGCCACGTCATTTGGGCCCTTCTTTTGAAATCAGGCAGTTTTTGAGGATTCAAGCTGTTCAGTTGCGGCCAGGGTGTTTTCTTCAAGATGTCCTGCAACCTGCGCTTATTTTTAGCCTGTATCTCATTGATACCTTCTATCCTACCTTTCAGAAGCGAGTTCTCCAGTGCTAGCCTCACTGTGATCTTCTATATCCTTGTCAATTGCTTCTGTACGAAATCTTCCGCTGCTTTGGTAAATTTGCTCTTAGTGCGCATCTCCCCTATTCCCACCAGTGTCTTCTTTTCAAGGTCTTCAATCGTTGTAAGCCAACCAATTTCTTCGTCTTCTTCATCACCAGACTCTTCTGCAGCCTTCCTTTTCTTACTCGTCTGGCTGCTTTCCTGACTAGCATTGCTGCTTACACTTTCTTTCCTTGCCGACTCAAGCCTCTTTAGTATCAAAGTAGGCTTCTTTCGACTATTGTCACCTTCGTCGGTTATCTCCATTAGGTCTGACATTTTCCCGTGTAAGGGACACAGAAAACTGATATTGCCCTCCCTAGAATCCGCAGGTCAAGCACAGCCCACCCGGGCTTTCACCGGATCGGAAGCTATGGCAGGATTCACCTCTGTTTGAGGCTTACCGCCTGGGGTGCAATCATTTGTGTTAATATCAGCCATAGTATCTTTTGGGGTTTAAAGTCCCCTATCAGTGTTTTGGAGCTAGTGTTGTGGCTTGACGGCCTTCTGGCAGGTGTTTGATCTCGGAGTTTGATCTCCGCCCTCAATATTTTTGCCTGTTTATTTTAACGTCGATCAAGGGAAAGATGTTAGGGATCGACGGGCTCCTGGTTGAAGCGTGTCATGTGTCGTGATGGTAGTTTGCGACACTTACATCAGTGTCTTTCGCTTCGAGTTGCCTCTTCGTTTGCCTGGACTTTTATTTGGCTCCTTGATTATTACGGCACCTAAGGATTTTGAAAATTTTTGTGAAAAATTTTCTCAGTCCAGCCATGCGCATTGCTTCCCACTATTGCTGGTATTGAGTAAGTACCTTGGTCCTTTTTCCTGCCACCATGCTGCTTTCAAACGACACCACCATCTGCCGCTCGACGCACGGGATAGAGCTAACTCCTTTCTCATATTTCATTCCTTTCGCATCAAACTCTCTTTAACTAACTATTCTTCTCTTCCTTCGTGCGCCTTACGACAGTGATGTGTGCATGAGCAATGTCCTGCTCTGCATCGCCACGCTTAGCCATGGAGAATTAGCTTAACCAGTTCCTTTGCCGTCGCGAGGTACTTCTATTCGACCCTCCTCGCGCCGTTGCCCGATTCCCAGGACGTGGACGTTTGACCGGCTTACCCTATTTGAATGAATCAGAGATAGGGACACTTGATTATGGCGCTCGCTAGAGATGGAGTTGCGGCTGCGGTACCTGAAGAGTCTCCTCCCATACACACATTTTCGTACGATTTAGCGAAAGCAGTGCAAGATTAGAATGAGCTTGGAAAATCCCCCAGCTAAAAAAGATGTCGATGTCCAATCTCACGCGGGGTAGGCTCTCCCTGGTGACCCAATTCAGGGAACTGACTGCTTAGCCGTCCGCGCATTGGCCCGATCGAGGGGCAGCACGCGTCCGTGGCCCGCGGGGAGCCACGCGGAGGCGAGTCAGCGGCTGCAACGCAGCTCGAGCCGTAATCAGTATTTTTTTCTCTTACATGTAGTGCATATGGGACGACACAGTACATTTAATATATATATGGAACATCACTGCGTACAGACATAATAAATTAACACTTAACGCCCGACTTCTTTTTGCTTTCATTTTGTTCATTTTCTTGTATTCTTCTCTCTTCATAATCTTCATTCTTCCGATTTCTACTATTTTTATCTTCTTAACTCTTCTTTCTTCACTGCAGTTTTACTCTACATTTTTCTTCTTTGCCAAAATTCTAGCGCAGGTCTTACGGAAGACGTTGAAGTATCTCTCCGACCCCACACAAAACGGTTCTGGATGATCTTGGAGTAAGGCTTCGTCTCTCAGCTGTCTTCCTTCTTCGCTGAAGTGTAAGCATTCGAAGAGCAAGTGAAAGCTCGTCTTTTCTTACCCGCATACGCACCTAAAGTCCTCTACTAGATTAAAGCTGCTTAGATTTGCTGCAAAATCTCCATGGCCAGTAAGGAATTGCGACGTTTGGTGGTCTGGTATTATCTACTTTATTTCCAGCCGGTGGTTGACACTCGGTAGAAAGGTCTTGGTGACTGTTCCCCTTGTTAATCTGGTCCATTTTTCCTGCCAAATTCTCATACTTTCTTCCTCTAACATTTTAACCGCGCTCTGCGCTCTTTCTTCTTCATCATACCCAAGACCACCAAGTGTAAGTGGCTGTTTCTTTCGAATCTTATATTTGTAGTACTGCTCCTTGATTTCTATGTCGAGGGGTTTCTGACCCGCTAGTACCTAAAGAGCCACAGTTAAGGTTGTTCAATTAGCCCTTGTTATACAAATTAGTGTGTGCCGTTGATACTTTTGCATCGTCGCTGCCGCAGTCTCGCTCTGCAAAGCATCTCCCCAGGCACCAGCTGCGTACGTAAATATGTTTAGGAAGACCGTTGTGTATAACTTAGACAGCGTTACATACTTTAATCCCCAGTTATGTCTTGCAACTCTGCGGAGTTTTTCAAATACTCTTTTGGCTTTTGCACCTACGTTATCCAGATGTTTAGTGAACTTACACTTCGTTTCAATCGTGACTCCCAAGTATCGGACCTCGTCCTTATACTTTATCGAAGTGTCTCCCAACTTAATTACTGGTGGGCGTTTGCCTCCTTTTTCTGTCTTGACAAGGCTGCCCGTGCTAGAGCCATTCCTCCCCTGGACCTTCTTGTGGGTCCCTTGGGAGTCCGAGGCTGTCACCTTTCCTGCCTGCCTTCCAGTTCCATTTTCCCTCAGCATTATCATCTCCGTCTTGGTTCTGGAGATTTCGAGCTACTGTTCAGCTGTCCACTCAGCTATTTAATCCGTATATACTTGTCCCTGTACCTCCACTTCTCTTCTGCTCTTGCCCTCCACCAAGACTATGATGTCGTCGGCATATGCAACCACTTTGCACCCAATGTGCTCCAGGCGAAGCAGCAGTTCATCCATGCACATGTTCCAAAACGCTGGTCCCAATATGGACACCCACGATGTAACTTATTGGTTACCGGCCTGTAGTTGTCAATTAAAGTCACTCCTCTCTCCGCCAGGTAACTGCCAATCAACTAATACAAGTTTGCTGTACAATCTCTTTTGTGCAACTGTTCCATGACCTTTGACCACTGTAGATTGTCAAATGCGCCGCTTATGTCGAACAGTAATGCAAACACCATGTTCTCAGAACTTTCGTCCACCATACGCCGAACCTCAGCAATGGCATCCCCAGTGCCAAGACCCACCGTGAATCCAAATTGTCGATTGGAAGTATGTTCCAGATGTGTGAGATGCTGGGCTACTCTACTCTTTATTAGTTTTTCTAGTGCTTTGCTCAGTACCGATAGGAGACATATCGGTCTGTAGGACTTGACCTCTGCTGGGTCCTTCTCTAGTCCTTTAAGTAGGACTCTAATGACGCCTTCCTTCCAGACTGCCGGAAAGACGCCAAGTCTCATGCAGCCATTGTAGAGGTTGGTGAGCGATCTCAGCATTCTCGTCCCAACCGCACACTTTAGCATTTCCACCTCAATAAGGTCCTTCCTTGGTGCCTTGCGGGTCCGTAGAGAGTCCACGGCCTTCTTTACCTCACCCTCGGTCCATATGGGCGCCTGATTTGGTTGCTGGTAATCCAGATCAACAAGTCCAGGGACCCCACCAGGTGCTCCACTGAACAATCCATCCAATATCGCATTGGCAGTCTCAGACCAGTCCTTGGTATGAGTGCTGTTTCTTCTTATGTTGCACAAAGCCGTTGCTGGCATAACTTTGTCACTAGACACCTTATATGTGTGTCCATATGGGTCTTTGTTACCATGACTGTTGACATATTCTTGCCAACTGCACTTTCTAGCTACAGCGACCGCTCTTTTATATTCCTGTCTAATAATGCGGAGATCTCTCTGTGCCTCAGTCCTCGCAGATTCGTCCCTGACTCCTTGCGCGATGTGTCGTGCCTCGTATAGTCGTCTTTTTAAGATTGTCAGCTCAGGCGACCACCAAGGGACGGACTTCGTGTGGGTCTTTTTCTTTGGTATGCTTCCTCTTGTGGCTGACAATATCCTGCACATACTTATCAAGGTCAGCAGCGTCACAAAGTTCTCTGGTTTCGAGATACCATGCTCTATTATCTAGGCTTCTACTGTACGCACTCCAGTCTTCCTTCGCAACGTTATATCGCCTCTGCAACGTGGAATATGCAGGAGCCACATCGAAGACTAGGTCGAACATGATCGCTCTGTGCTTACTCGAAGTCGCCGATTCCAGCACTCGCCAGTTGACTATTTTGTCTTCCAGTACGTGCCCCACAAGTGTCACGTCAATGTCCCGACTTCCCTTAATGTATGTGGAGGGTTGACCAGGTATGTTTGCTGGAACCAAATCATACCTTGCCATAACGTCCTCTATGCATTGTCCGTTAGCATCAACTCCGCTTTGTCGGAAACACCAGAGAGGCGAGACTCCATTTACATCGGCACCGACTATGACCGAAAGTGAATTTACAAATTCGAGGGCCCTCGACAGCTCTTGGGCGTGCACTAGAATCGGGTTTGCATACTGACAGTACAGGCTTATCGCATAAAATTCTCCAATTGGTCCCGTTATGAGGGCAGCTACACAGTGTACCGTGCTTATATTTCTCAGTGCCGTAGCTGTATAACTTTTATTTATTACAACAATGCATGTCCAGGGATACTCATCTTTTTTATTTCCCGTAATCACCACATTTTCATATTTGGCAAATCCTACAACGGTATTCAAGTGTGAGTACATTTCTTGTATCAGCAAGATGTCGACATTCTGTTCATACGCTGTATTTAAGCACTCATCTGTGGCGTTACGACCTCGTCCTAAGTTAACCTGCATGATCTTTACAGGACTATGAGTCGCCATAGTCAGTCTGTAGAGTAAGCCGCTTTACTGTAGCTATATAAGTCGGGCACGCATTGTTGGGTGCATGGCTACTAGGTCGGTTCTGTTTTCTGCAGAGCGCACATACCACAGGCTTACTTTTGTTCTTGCAGTCCGAGAGCTTATGCCCGTCTTCTGCGCAGTGACCACATGTCGTAACATCTGAATTACAGAACTTTGCTATGTTGCCCAGTCCTTGGCATTTGTAACACCTCGTGATGGTACAGAAGTCGTTCACTTTGCATCTCTGCCACCCTATGTACAGTGACTTCTTTCCCGTAATCGCGTTTCGCACTGCTGGAGAGACCTCCGCCACCCAGTGCACACTCTCCTAATCTTTCCTCCCTGTTTTGAACTTTGCTTTAAACCGCTTTTTGAAGTCTAGTGCGTCTCCCAGAAGATCGGAATTATGTGCCAGAATAGCCCTCGGTAGTTGATCTGACTTTAATTCACGTGGTACGTCATATATTATTAGCATAGGTTGCTTTTTCTGGAGATGTTCTGCCTCTATGCCTTGGGCCTTCAGGTTTGAGCTGCTAATGATCTTCTCTAGCTCTCCTGCTGAGTCTGCCTCAATGACCACCTTGCCTGCTCTGCTATTACGGACATTATTTATTCGAAGTCTCTCCTTTACCGGATCTATTGCTGTCTTCAGCGCCCTTTTGACAGTCTCCGGTGTCAAAGTGAGACCAGAGACCGACTGGACAGCGACGGCATACGATTTCCTAGGTACATTTCCTTGTATGCTGGCTTGACTCGGCATACCTCTCCGCTTACTCGGGTCTCCAATAGACAACCTGATCGGCGGCGCGCCTTTAGGTAGCGTTTGAGGGCCAAGACTCTGTGGTTGCGGCCATGTTATATCCGGCTTATCCTTTCGCCTTTGCTCTTTTTCAGCCTGAATCTCATGCCTTAGTCCCCTCCTCTGGTTTTGGAGCCTAGCTCCGTCCTCAGTTGATGTTGTTGTTCTTGGTTTAACGTCGATAGTTGGCGGTTTTTGAGGATTGGTGGTATGGTTCGACGGCCTACTGGCAGGTGTTTGTTCTCGGAGTTTGATCTCTGCCCTCAAGATTTTTGCCTGTTTATTTTAACGTCGATCGAGGGAAAGCTGTTAAGGATCGACGGGCAACTGGTTAAAGCGTGTCACGTGTCGTGATGGTAATCGGCGGTACTTACTTTAGTGTCTGGCTTCGATTTGTCTCTTCGTTTGCCTAGACTTTTATTTGGCTCCTTAATTATTTCGGCCTCTGGAAATTTCGAAAATTTCTCTAAGTCCAGCCACGCACATTGTTTCCCGGCTGAGACACTGAAAAGAAGACATATCGCCTGTGTCAAAGGGTAATTTCTATCTTACTTTGTACTTGTAGCACCTTTCCATTGCCTCGATGTCCAGTGGCTTGTGGCCAGCAAGTACTTGTAACGCCTGAGTGGATGTTGTCCTATACGCTATTGCCTGGACTAGAAATGCGTGTCGCTGTGTACGTTGTAGCTTCTTGGTCATTGACTCAGTTCTCACAATGTCTCCATAAGCTCCTATCGCGTAAAGAACCATCGGGAGAAAGACCGTAGTATACAGCTTCCTGAGCGTTGCATATCTTAGGCCCCAGTCGTGGCCTATCACTTTCCTGAGTTTGGCGTATAGTCTTTTGGTCTTAGCACCGACCTCTTCAATGTGTTGGTCAAGCTTAAATATCGTCTGTTTCCTTACTCCCAGATATTTCACGCTATCTGAATACCTAATCGAGGTTTCATCGAGCTTTACGACTAGAGGGCATCTTCCCTCTCTGCCAGTTCTGACAAGACTGCCTGTGCACGAGCCGACACGGCCTTGCACCCGTTTATGGGTTCAGCTCGAGTCTTTAGCTACTACTTTTCCAGGCTGCGTTCCAGAGCCAGCATCCTTGAGCATGACCATCTCTGTCTTTGCCTTTGACAGCTCTAGTCCTTGTGCCACGCTCCAACGCCTGATAACATCAGTAAGAAGTTGGCCCTGTCTTTCGAGGCTTCTTCTGCTATTGCCCTCGACTAGCAGTGCTATGTCATCTGCGTGAGCGACGACCGTGCCCCCAGAATTTTCTAGCTGCAGGAGAAGCTCATCCATACATAAGTTCCAAAATTCTGGCCCGACTATGGATCCTTGTGGACATCCCCTATATATATTCTTTGATACCTCTGAGTACTCATTCAATATGGTGACCCTCCGGCTCTGTAAGTAGCTCTTAACCAGACAATACACATTTATTGAACAACCTCGTTTTCTCAGCTGCTTGAGAATGCTAGTCCATCGAAGATTATTGAACGCTCCTTTTATGTCGAATAAAATCGCTAGAACCATGCTCTCCTGACTCTCCTTCACTATACGTCGTACCTCTGCGGTGGCATCCTCGGTACCCAGACCTCTTCTGTATCCATACTGCCTGTTGGATGTAAATTGCTCATGGTATATTGGACCAGTGAGTCTTGTCTTGATTAACTTTTCCAGGGCCTTGCTAAGTACGGAAAACAGGCAGATGGGTCTATACGACTTGGCTACTGTGGGATCTTTGTCGATCCCTTTCAACAGTACCGTGACCAGACCCTCTTTTCATGTTTCTGGAAATGCTCCCAGTGTCAGGCAGCCGTTATACAATCGGGTTAGTACCCCAAGCATACCGCTCCGTGCAGTTCGTTTGAGCATGTCTACCTCTATTCGATCTCTGCCAGGTGCCTTCCCGCATGTTAGATAGGGACAGAAGATTTGAAGGGCACTGAGATGTGCAGTATGATGTTCTCTGCTAAGCAGCTGGCATACCTCGCTCGAGAAGCTTTCAACCTTATGCATCGCATAATTTTCGAACGAGCCTCCAATATCCGCGACCATGCTAGACTGGCCAATTGGAGCGACCTTGGAAAAATCCACGTGCTTGGTGGCGTGCCGATTTGACACAATACGCGGGGTTTTTGATCACCCTACGTATTGCATCTCCTCGGTTCCAAGATGGACGCTTCAGTCATAAGAGCCAGTAGTCTCGATTCATTGCTCTTAGAGCTGAACCTTCGAGACCGCTGCTTGTGCTCCCATGTCTGCGGGAAACTTCTGGGCAGCGCGTCCGCTAATCTTTTGCCTGGAGATTACACTTTTAGCTAGCTACGAGTAGAGTTGCAAAGCTCTAGATCGCGACCCCTACAATCTGCTTTCTTGGCTTTCAACATGGCTTTCAACCTCCGCTTACTTCCATTGAGCATGATTGATTCAGTATTTGCTACCACCTCAAGGCCTTGATTGCCTGATCTTATTCGTAATGTCTCTGCATAGTTTTGCACCATTCTCATAGAGTCATATTCTTCATGAACTCATCGCGATATGCTTTTGTTTCCGGACACTTGGCTAACCTATGATTCGAGGTGTCTCTCCCTCCGCAGCAATATGCTTCGCTCTCCGACAGCCCCAGTCTATGTAAGTTAGCCTGGAAGTTTCCGTGGCTGGTTAAGAATTGCATGGTCACAGGATCGGGTTCAAGCCACCTGGCTCCAAGTCTAAACCTTGTGTCCTTAAAGAACAAGTACGTTACTCGTCCTTTTGTGGCGGTTCCCCACATACGCTGTCATGCTTCCAGGGTTCCTTCCTCGATCTTAGTCGGAATATCCGCGGTCCAACCTGAAAGAGCCAGACCGTCGAATATGATTTCGTTGCCCTGTTTTAGATCAAACATGGCAACTCTGCTTTCAAGTAATAGATCGATTGGAAAATATTTTGTTCTGATCAAGCCTGCCTTTGCGGCTATTTTGTCATTTATCTTAGTATAGTGTTGCAAGACGGTAAACATTTGGCAAGAATACAAAACAATGAGTTTTGAACTCAGCTTTCAACAATTCGGCTTTCAACATTTTTGCTTTCGATTCGGACTGTGTGGTCATACCTCACCGTTTGGTCTTCAGTGTAATCTCTCTAGAAGTCTTAGTGTTGCCTCTTTTCTACTTTGCTCTACTTATTTTTGAGCTTCCACTATTGCTCTAATGGCTTTAGGCCATGTTGGCGATCTTCTAGGCATCACCTGCCTGTCTCTTTTGAGAGAGTCTTACGATGCCGCCCAATGTCTTTAAAGGGGGAAAAATGTAAAGACTAGGGAACGGAAAAAGCTCTTTCACCCGTCAATCCACAGGATTCGGCCTAAGTCTCTCAGCGTTGCCCTCATCATGGCTGACTGCCGTTCAGGAGAGATTTTTATTTTTTATTTGTTTCGAGATTAGTAATTTCAAGGCATCACCTGCCGATTGCTTTCGACAGAGTCTTACATAGCTGCTGTATGTCTGTAATAGAGGATTCATGTACAAACCAAAAGACATCTAAAGCTTGTCGGTCCGTCAGTCCGAATTGACTCCGTAGGACCTAAGTTTCTCAGCGTGTCCCTCTCCACACTCTGACCCCTGTTCAGGAGAATCTTGTGCCAGTGATTCGAAGCTTAGTTTTTAGCGATTGAGCTCGAGTATAGATTAATTATCCACTTCTCTCACGCCTACGTCACGGTGGCCAGGACGTGGACCTCCTCGAATTTGGTCTTACACCTCGCATCAGAACCAGTTACATTCGTGTATTGTCGATTCCTTGATACACTAAGCTTTGGCTTAAGTTTCCCAAAAGCAGATATGGACAGGTGATTGTAAGGGTACCGTAGTACAGTGCGATGTACTCCTGCTATAGGCTGACACACCCCAGAGAGATGCTTTCAACTTTTCTCTCCAGACCTAGGATACTTTCTATCAACATAGGGAACCCACGCTAGGGAACGAGGTGGAAAATAATCTAGTGCCCGTTGGCGTACTAAATCGGCTAACTATACAAGGACTCGTTGACCACCTATTCTCCAGTTAGATATGGCAGCCGTCCGCCCGCAGCAAGCCTCCTCAGGTTCCGGGTCAGACGCTTTGGCCATGGACACCAACCGTCTCGATTTTTGCTCATCAGGGCCGAACCTTCGAGACGATTGTTTATGTATCCATGCACAAGGGGAACCACGGGTCGGCGCGTCTGCTGACTTCCCGCCTGGAGTCACACATTATCGCTTGATACGGGCAGAGTTGCGAAGCTCTGAAATCCGGACCCATCGGATTTACTTTACCCGGCTTTCAACCAGCTTCAAGCTTTTAATGTCTAGTATTTGCTGCCACTTCAACGCTCCGAAGAGCTTATTACTGCAATTATGCGTTTACATAATCTGGCAAAAGCTTAGGTTCTTTCGGCCACTCACTGATATTCAAACTATGCATGAACTCTACTCGAAATTCTTGCATTCTGTGACACTCAGAAAGGCGATGCATGGATGTTTCCAAACCATCACATTCACATTTCTCGCAACTCATCAGGCTGAGCCTGTTGAGATTTTCTCTGAAGCCGCCATGTCCTGTAAGGAACTAGGCAGTTGCGAAGTCAGGCTCCAGCCACTTAGCATTATGCCTTTCTCTGACATCGCTAAAGAACTTAAACATGACTCTACCCTGAGTTGAATTAGCCCACCTGTGCTGCCACGTGTCAAGAGCACTCTCCCTAATTAGCTTTTTTTATGTCGGGGACCATCCGACAAGCTCAAGTTCTCCTAAGGTTACCGTGTGTCCCTTACGAAGTTTGTACATTTTTATTATACATTCAAGAAGAATATCAATCAGGAGAGTGTCTGATAGAACACAAAGTGTGTCCTTAGAGGTTGTTCTATAAGCACAAGTAGCCGAAACCTGGGTGGCACGTTGGGCACTACTCAGCGTTCGTATGCCATGCACTGTGCAGCTGTCCGCCCATCCAGCCGCTGCATAAGCGATGGTAGGCGGAAAGACTGCCTGGTGAATCCTCATAGAGGTCGAGTATCTTAGACCCCACGAGTTTTTGGCAAGCCTTCTCATTTTGTGGAATAGAGGTGTAACTTTGTCCTTCAGGTACTTACAGTGGTCACAATACCAAGGTATTTTACTTTTGTTTTCACCTTAAGATTTCTCCCATTTACTTTGATGCATGGGGGTCTTACGGCAGATTTTGCCTTTCGATTCTCCACGCGTCTTGGCTCCCTTCTGGGGGCGTCGTCACCTCTTCGATCAGCGCACTTGCTTTTGAATTCCCTTACCTTCAGGAAGATGCCCTCGGTTTTGCTTTCTGAAATTTCCAGCTTCACGCTTCGACTCCACTGGATAACGTCATCAACAGCTCTTTGGGGTTTTGTTTCAACATCATTCCTTGACTCTGCCTTAATGATAACAATAAGGTCATCAGCGTAAGCCAGGAACTCCACATCAGGAAGGTTATTTAGCTTCCTCAGCAACGGGTCGAAGGCCAGATTCCAACAGAGTGGTCCTAGAACCGAACCCTAAGGCAGCCCTTCGTCGCCACCTTGAAAGCGCACTGATCGGTCCACTCAATCTGGACTCGCCGGTTTTCAAAGTAGCTCTTAATGAGCATGTACATATTTCTTGGGCAGTCCCTTTCCTTTATAGCTGAGAGAACTGCAGCGTGTTGCACATTGTCAAAGGCACCCTTGATGTCGAACAGGACACCCAGTGTGTAGCGACAGCTGGAACTGTGCACTATTTTTCGAAGCTCCACTATAGCATCTTCTGTTGACCTATTTCGCATTAAGCCAAATTGACGGGGCGAGACGCCACCTGAGTTCTGGATAGACCGATTGATTATTCCAGCAGTCAGCTTCTCCAGAACCTTGCCTACAACAGGGAGCAAGCAGATGGGCCGGTATGAGCGCGGGTCCACTAGGTTCTTGTCAAAACTCTTTAATAAGAGTCTTAACGTTCCCAGCTTCCAGTTTTGGAGAAAGACCTCAAACAGTAGACAGGCGTTAAAAAGTTTTTCAATGACTAAGATGGCCCTTTTTACAGCAACCACCTCGACTAAGTCCGCACCAGGAGCCTTCTTGCTTTTTAGACTCCTGACGGCAAGTCCGATATCTGTGGGGGAAAAGGCAAGTGCATCTTCTGTAATTAGACACACTCCCACATCTCCCCTCATCACACTAAACTTAGAAGAATCATCTGAGTCAGCATCATCCGGTATGTGAGTGGCCAGCAGGGTAAGAGCCGTATCATTCATGGTAAGTGTATTACCATAATTTGTTCTTAACGCACTAAAGGCAGTGCGAGGCGTCGCTTTACCAGGGATGTGTTTATAGACACATCCGAATGTGTCCTCATTACCGACCTTCGTAACAAATTCCCTCCAACTACTCTTTTTTGCGTTTCTAATGTTCGCAGAATACTCTTGTTTTAGAGTCTTATACTCAGTGTGCAGTTCTGGCTCACTCACCTTTCTTCTTTTCATAAGTCTTAAGACTTTGCTCAATTTATTATTTGCCTCTGCCAGCTCATCATTCCACCACGGGTTCCGCTTCCTCTTCCTCTTCCGATTTATTTTAGGCATTGAGCACTCACATAAGTCCGTTAGGATTCTATTTAGCTGTTGTGCATAGCTTTTAACTTCATTCGCATTCGTTAGATCAAAGCCGTCCAATCTCTCTACAGAGAGTTTCTTGAGCTCCGCATCGTATCTCTCCCAGTCGGCCTGAGCTGGGCAGAATCTGAGACGAGACTGAGGGGACTCGCTAGCTTTCAACGTGGCCTTAATACTAAACGTAATCAACTTCTGCTCGCCCGTCGTCCACTCCTCCTTGATGCGCCACCCAACGACCCTATAACACATTGACGGGCTCGACAAGGTAACATCGATGTACGATTTTTGTCTACCTGACAAGTATGTCGGTTGCCCAGCGATCGAGTTAAGGACGCTGAGGTCGTGGTTAGCTATAAGTGCCTCAACGGTTTCGCCACCCCTGTTAGTTCCTCTAGGGCACTACAGGGACGACTCAACATTAAAATCAGCGCCGATCACCATTCGCTTCCCCCTAAGCTTTCAAAGCACACTACTAAAGTGAGCGGCATGCGGCTTTCAATCATCAAAAGACTTAAAGTAGTGGCTGATGACATAAAACAAGAGTCCAGGGGCAGTAATTTCTGCTACCACGCAGTATTCATTACTAAACTGCGGGATACACGAGGTGCTGATGCCAGGATTTGTGACAACTACTGATGCCTAAGGCGCTTTCGAACGAGTGGCCATGACCGTATTGGTGCCACCTAGGCCCGTGCATTTCCAGGAGTCCCCAAATTTGCACTTGGCTGGCTCCTGGATAAGCAAAATATCGATCCGCTCCTTGGAGATCAGATCGTAAATTTCGCCAGTCACTTTCCTTGATCGTCCCACATTAAGCTGCAGGACTCTCAGCTTCAAGTTTTTCACGGGCTAGGCGAGCCTTTGAGGTACCACAGGTACATGGCGGTTTGAACAGGCTCTCGATTGATTTCTACTTTTCTAACAGGCTCTTCAGACCTCTGGCCTCCATCGCACCTGTCGAGAATGATTCTGGCTTCTTGTAGGCAGCTCTAAATCTTCTTTTCCAGGCGTCCTTGCCCTCTGCGCTCACGGCTAGAGTACCTCGCCGAACAAGCTGTCTCCAACTGCCGCGAGGCATTAGGGGGCCCTGGAGATGAGCTTGCTTGCTCATTGTCATCGTTCAAAATTTTAAGTCTTTTAGGACGGATGAGTCCGTCAGACTCCATGCTCCGTCCCCTCTTTTTACTTAGGCGATCTTTACTCACACTTCTATTTCTACACGCATTGCTTAGGCTCTATGCAGATTCATTCAATCCCGATTGGCTTCGGGTTCTTATTGTGTATATTGGTCTTGGTTTTGGCTTTGTCATCTGGTTCGTACTCCTCCCGGCCACCGTAGCAACCATGGGCGGAATAATATTTTATTTAAACATGTTTTAGAAATGAATCTTTATGGACACTTTAACGACCCGGGCTCCCAGTGGGCCATTCATCCTCTCGCCAAGTGTCGGAGCTTAGGATTCTGGAAGAATTCATAGAGATCTCTACTCGCGGCCGGGCAGTTAAGCCAAGCCATGGGGCGCCTGCTCCGTGACAAACCAACACTACGCTTCGTGTTGGTCCCAGGAAACGAAAGCAGGGGGTTTTCATAAAGGGAATTAGTTGCGTTAACTAAATCCGGCTAGGGGTACCTCGAGCTCGCCACGCTCGTCTACTTCCCGAAGGAAGAGCCCCTTAAGGACGCAGAAACACTTTCCCACCTCTTTGTAAACCTTCCATAGCCTACAGTGTTAAGTTTACAGATGGTTCAGATATTTCCACGTTGCTTTCAAACGATTGCTTTTAACTAGTTGCATTCAAACTTTGACTTCCAGTCGTGCTGAGCCAATGGACGTATCATACGTCTCTGTGGTAGCCCTCTTACCGCCTCATACACACCTCGGAGCTCATTATCAGGCAGCTCATCGCCTAGTCAGTCATTTCTGCTCCTGGCCTGCTATCGGTCGCCATGCACTGCCCTCAGAGTGTTGCTCAGACTTCGAAGGGAGGGTATATTAGGGAGAACTTGGCGGGAGACAGACGAAGAGTTTCGAACAACGGTGAACAGAGCGTACCCTGAAGACCATCAAACTAGCTACGATGTCCTTGTGAGCGTTCGGACGCGTACACGCCGCATCGGCCCACCTCTGGTTTGAGCTTGCAGGCGAATCTCGGCACGGCATGTAGGCGTATGCGGGGGAGCGTAGACACAACGGGCGTGTTGTCCTGCTAACAGGTCGATGGATGTGGTACTTGCGACGACTTACCTCTTAGTAGAGGTGAAGAAGTGCATGACGATCCGAGACGATGTGCAGTGTTCATAGCCACTTGATCGTTACTCCCCGGCCAAGTCAGCCCCTCTCCTCCACCAGTATTTCTTAGTCCAAGGACTAGCTTTCAACGACTCCTTTTCAGGACTGGTCAGCCCGCCACGAGCTCCGTGCAGTCCTAAGAGTTCAGACTTATTTCCAAGCTGGGCAGCCGGCCACGGGCTTCGTACAGCTCAGAGGTATGTTCCTCCAAAATTCTTTCAAAATGACAGAGTCCAAGACAGAGTCAAAAGCTTTCAAACGTGCTCACTAAACAGACGGCTCGAGCTTGACATGCCACGCAATACGTTGTGTTACCAGGTCATGCCTCACTCAAGCATCCGTTACCGTAAGCTGTGCCGTTTCAGTGACAAGGGGAGATTTTTTCGATACCCTCATCGCCTACTTCCTTAATTTAGCCGTCTTGCATGTCTACACATTAGATCATGGAACGTTTACACTCAGCGCCACTGTGAAGGCAAAAGGAAGGCCACTTGTCAGAACTCACCAGGAGAACCCTGGCTTGGTTCCGACTTCGCTAAGTAGCAGATAAGGACATGTTGATTATAACGCTCACTTTGATTGACTGTAGCTGTGGTTCCCAGGAGTAATCTCCTATACCCGCCTGTATTTGCGATTTGGCGAAAGCAGAGCAAAGATCAGATTGAGCTTGGAAAAACCCCCTGCTGAGATAGATCTCAGTGTATAATCTCACGCTGGGTAGGCTCTCTCTGTCGACCTATAGTCAGGGAAGTGACCTCTTAGCCGTCCGCATCCCAGGACACCTTTCGGCGGAGCCGAGGCACGTCCGTTGCCCACGGGGAACCTCGCGGAGGTTGGTCACCGGCTGCTGTAGCAGCTCAAGCCTTATAAGTCATAATCTCTTTAATATATATATACATATTACTCTTTAACATCTAATTTTTGTATATGGGACCTAACATGACTTTTTACATATTCTATTTTGTATATGGGACTGTGCCCAGGTTATTCCTTGGTTTCTACATCCCGCCTCTATTGACTAGTTCCAAGAGTCTTCTTTCTTCTTTCTTCTTCTTCTGGAGTACCTGCTTGCTGTATGCTGCGAATATTTCATATATCTTCTTATCTTCCGTCAGTCTTGTTTCTTTAATGGTGCCTTGGAATCCTCTTCTTTCTAGCTCTTCTTTCAATTTTCTTCTTTCTTCCACGTGGAGCTCGCACGTCTTTAATAGATGTTCACTCGTCTTGAGTGATATACATGCGCACAGAGGGCTAGGCTGAAGTCCAAAGCCAGCCAGCTTTTCCGCAAAATCCCCATGTCCTATGATGAACTGCGACAAATAGATGTTCGGTTGCATCCAGGTCTCCTGCAATCTCTTTGTCACATTAGGATAATATCTATTTTTTATTGGTCCCTTGCTTGAGGCTGTCCATCTATCTTGCCACTTTTTTAGGCTCACTTCTTCAAGCTTCCGTTTTACTTCTGTCGGGTCCAAGTCTACTGTGTACTCCTGATCGTCGATTGTGAACGGAACTTTTTTACATACGTTGTACTTGTAGTCCCTTTCTTTTGCCTCTATGTCTAGTGGCTTTTGACCTGCTAAGACTTGCAGAGCGTGCGTTGAAGTTGTTTGGTAGGCTTTTGTCAATACTTTGAGGGGATACCGTTGTATCCTCTGTATCTTTTGGGCTATATCTCCGTTGTTGATTGCATCACCCCACGCCCCCACCGCGTACAGAACCGACGGCAGGAAGACGGTGGTATAGAGCGTCTTAAGTGTCACGTATTTGAGTCCCCAGTTATGCTCTGTTATTCTCCTAATTCTTGCAAAGAGTATCTTTGACCTCGCTTCTATCATTTCAAGATGGCTGTTCATTCTTATCCTCGTCTCCATCATTACTCCTTGATACTTTGCCCTATCGCTATATTTAATTGTAGTGCCTTCAATCTTTATTATTGGTGGTCGTTTTCCACCCTTTCCTGTTTTTATCAGGCTTCTTGTACAGAACCCACTTTTCCTTGCACCCTCTTGTGTGCTCCTTTGGAATCCTGAGCTACCATTTTCGCTGTCTGCGTGCCAGCCCCCGAATCTTTGAGCATGGTCATCTTTGTCTTGGATTTCGAGATTTCCAAGCCTTGCTTTCCGCACCACTGAGAGATGCAGTTCGTCAGGTTCTGCCCTGCTTGTTCCAGGCCTCTTCTACTGTCGCTCTCCACTAATAGTGCTATGTCATCCGCATATGCTACTACTTTACCTTCTGTATTTTCCAGTTCAAGTAACAGCTCATCAATGCATATGTTCCAGAACTCTGGTCCTACTATCGATCCTTGTGGGCATCCTTTACAAATGTTCTTGGTCACTTCCTCATAGTTTTCAAGCATCGTGACTCTGCGATCTGTCAAGTAGCTTCGTATAAGGTGATATGCATTTTCTGGGAAATTTCTTTTCCTGAGCTGACAAAGAATGCTTGACATCTTGAGATTGTCAAACGCTCCTGATATGTCATAGAACAGCGCTAGCACCATTTTCTTCTTACTTTCATAGACTATTCGGCGGACCTTAGCCACCGCGTCTTCAGTCCCAAGTCCGCTTCTATAACCATACTGTCTCCCTGACGTATGCTGCACGTGATGTAGTTGCTCCTGTATTCTGCCTTTGATGAGCTTTTCTAGCGTCTTGCTGAGAACGGACAGCAGGCATATCGTTCTATATGACTTAACCTCTATTAGATCTTTATCCCTTCCTTTGAGTAATACTCTTACAATACTTTCTTTCCATTTCCTCTGAAAAGTTACTAGCTCCAGACACCCGTTATACAGAGCAGTCAGCATCTCCAACATGTCGGTACTTGCAGCGCACTTGAGCATCTTAACTTCTACCCTGTCCTTTCCTGGTGCTTTTCGATTTCTGAGTGCCATTATGGTTGCCTTTACCTCCTGACAGTCCCATCGTTCTACTGCGCTTTCGGTTTGGTATTCCTCATTTCGTGTGCCATTGTCCTCATTCGCATCATCTTGGCCCAAGAGACCCCGTAGCATGGCTTCTGTAGTTTTGCGCCAGGTTATCGTATAGTTGGTGCCATCAGGTGCTAGAGACGACAGTGCAGCAGTAGGAGTGATCTTTTCACTCGCTATCTTATAGGCCAGGCCATAAGCGTCCTTATTTCCATTTTCTGTCACATAATCTTTCCAACTTGCGATCCTTGCCGTCGCGACCGCTTTTTTATATTCTCCACGTGCTGTTCTTTGTCGCTGGAGAGCCGCGGTTCTTGCTGGCTTGGTCCTTTCATGCTGGGCCACTCGCCTTAGGTGATGGTAGTGCCTTTTTTTTGTAGTGAGTTCCTCTGTCCACCATGGTACCGACCTTTTGTACTGTTTTTTCTTGGGGATATTGCCCCTTGCCGAGCTGATAAGTGTCCGAGTTACTTCTCCAACCATTACGTAAAGCTCTCTAATATTAGATTCCAGTGATACACAGTCCAGTTATTTATTCTCATGACAATGTTGTACCCAGCCAACGTTACATCTATGTCCCTATTTCCTGTCATGTATGTCCTGGCCTGTTAACCGCCTCAAGACTATATCCAGCCATAAGTTCCTCTATCTGCAAACCATTACTGTCAGCCTGATCCAGGCGCCAGGTCCACAAAGGAGAAACTCCATTTACGTCTGCCGCAATTATGACCTTTGTCGTGTCAATTTTCTCCAGGATCTTGTCTAGCTGGTGAAAGTATTGTGCTATTGGTTCTGAAAACTGGCAGTATAGGCTCACAACGTAGAAATCCCCTGTGGGTCCTGATATGTGTGCTGCTACGCAGTGCGAAGAGCTTACGCTTCAAAGTACCGTTGCCGTGTACTCATCATTGAGAATGCAAATGCATGACCAGGGTTTATCATCGTGATCGCAGCCTCGAACTACGCAGTTTGTATATTTACCAAGTCCTATTATCTCGTTATCCTGTGTGTACATCTCCTGTAGCAGTAATATGTCAGTTCCATCCTCATATGCCGCTTGCATACATTCATTTGTGGCAGTGTGCCCTATGCCGAGATTGAGCTGCAAAATCTTTGTCTTTCTACTACACTCCGCCATAGTCAGTCTGCGATGTAATTCGCTGAACGGCAGCAGTGTATGACGGACATTGAGTGTTTGCTATGTGGTTACTAGGTTTTCCAAGTCTTTTGCATAGGGCACAAATAGAGTTCTTATTTTTCTGCTTGCAGTCTGATGTTCTGTGGCCTTCAGTTGCACACTTAGCACAG
>JAPYYV010012364.1:7536-17884 GCA_030522625.1 Copidosoma aretas | reverse complement strand
GGGGGGGGGGGGGGGGGGGGGGGGGGGGGGGGGGGGGGGGGGGGTTATTGGCCTCAGCGGGAGATGCGGGAGCCGAATCCGTGTTATTTTTTGACAACCGTTGGAATAACGCTCGGCGGGTGGTAGGCATTTGTGCCTGGTTGAGCAAAAGTTTTCGACATGCTTTGTAACACTCTTTGGGATTTTGGAGCAGTGTCTTGTTGGAAAAGGATGAGGCTAGAGTTGCGTGCAAAATATGGTATGATGGAAATAAGTTCAGGATCAACATCAACTTGATGGTTCTTTGGAACTCTCCTCACCGTGAATCTGATATGAAATTTACAAAATAAGACCGACTCGCGTTATGTAGCACAACCGTTGAGTCGATATGGAGTTTTAGTGTAAGTGATCTGATTCCCGATCAGCAGACAAAATCCTGAAATCTACTCCAGAATATCCAGCTGATAATAATTGTATTTTCAAAACCAGTGAGTCATTACATTATTAAAAAATTTCTTTCTCCTGTCGTACTATTTCTAACACAAGAAAATTCATGTTTTCAAACATCGTTACATCACATATTGTAGCTTACGATTTGCAGAGTAGTCCGAACCCAAAACTATTTAGGTAGTAGCATAACTCTTGAAACAGATTTTCAATGGAAATCGGACAATTTATAATTTCACCGAAATAGCCAGCGGAACGTCACGGCGGAAAAGTAAATCCTCTGACCTTTCTCTCACTCCAAAGATCTAAACGGTTCGCTGTGACGTTCCGCTGGCTATTTCCGCTTCATGTAACCGCGGCCTTGGGACCAAGTATCTGTACTATCACTATAAAAAATGCGGTAGTAACTATCGGCTAGTGATTTTTTTTATCATTGAGCACAGTATTTTATTACTATCCTCGGCACAGCGATTTCGCGAGCATTTCGTGAATTTCACCATCATCTATGAATATTACCACGATGAGCATAGGTAATATTCCACTTCATGCTCAGCACATTAATTTTACTATCCGATCGTATTTTCACTGTCGGGTACTAAAATCACAAGATGATATTGATTTTAGTGTCCAAAGATAATATTTGTGTAATATTAGGTGATAAAATTACAAGCCTATAGTAATATCCATAGAGATATATGAATATAGAGGTATATTTTTATATCTCTGTGGTAATATCACTATCCAATCGTAAAAATAAACTTGGTATAACAACAGGAAGTAGTGAAAATGATATTCGATACAGCAATTTTACCATACCTACAGATAAACAGACAGAAACAGATTTATATAATTCCATCCAGCTGATCCATGCAGCTGTCATGTTTGTATGCACAAGTAAGTTCCTTTTTTTATCAATAAACAATTCTTTTAATGTCAATGTCGTTCACTACACATAATTTTTCTTGGTAATTTCAAACAAAATCCTTGTTGATTTATCAATATGTATTATGTAATAGTCACTCGCTTAAGTATAGCGCAAACTTCAAAATTATGTACAGCAATCAAGAATCATTTAAATGTAAGTTTTTTACTTGAGACAGTAATATCCTCTATTGAAAAAAATCATGTCCAAAACCCACTTGATAAAACCACATGCAAAAACCACATACAAACATGTGGTTTTACCACACCGTTTTCATGTGGTTTTTGTCTTAAATCACCACATGGTTTAAATCATGGTCATTTTTCAAAAAACCATGTGGTTTTCCTGTACAATTTTGGAAATGTAAGGTTCATTGATCTAAAAAAATGAGTATATCCCATATCTGCTGTAAAATTTGTATACTTATAGAAGTACTTCGTTGTTTCTCAAAAAACCACATGGTTTAGAAACCATGTGATGATTTTAGACAATAACCATATGAAAACCACATACAATCATGTGGTTTTTTCATGTAGTGTTCTGATGTGAGTTTTTTTAACAGAGTCTCTTCCTGGTAGTGATTATTTTGAGTCTGTATGAAAATCACTATTTTAACACTTAATTTTACTATTCCGGATATTAATTTCACTAACTGTTCGTAAATTTACTGTGGTGAGCATAACGATGATAGCGTGAAATATTACTTACCTATGCTGAGCATAGTAATTTTACCACTGGATTTTTTACAGTGTACTCTGTACAGTATTTAAAAATTGCATCCGATTTTTTAACCAGGAGATAATTAATTATGTGACAAATGTATTTTTTGTCATAAAACTCCAGACCCAAAAAGTGAGAAAACGATTTTTAAATTATCAAGTTTTGTGTTTTTAGTTTACTCTTATATTACTCTTTAGTTTATGCATAGTATTATACAAATCCTCGTCATTTTTATATCTATATATTTAAAAGAACGGCATCATACGATGGCAGATGAACTCTTTAATAACATTAAAACAAACGTTGTCGTTGGTCCTTAGTAGTTTCGCTTATGATAACAGTACCCTTCACAATTGAATAAATATTATTTGTAATTGCCATTTTTGTGAAACGTTCCAAACGCGAGTTCAATAATCCTCTACTAATTTATTTTTTGACTAATTTACTTAATATACGATACTACGTATCTTTCAACAACTAATCATTTTGCGAGAGCTTTATATGCTGAAATTTTAATACATTCGGCAAAATAGAAAAGACAACGTTAGTTTTTAAATTATTTATCCGTCATGGTCTGATGACATTCTTAGTGTTTCGCCAATATAACAATATCATATTGGATCATATTAGTATCGAACTAGTTTTTTGATACGATATCCAATACAATGTATCTTGTTAAGAACCAATACACTATCAATACAAGGGACATAAATATATCAATAATATACCAACATTAATTTTTAAATACAACTTTCTAAATTCCTCTTTTTTCACACAAAATTAAACGAATTAAGTTAAATTCCTAAAGTAGAAGTTACGCTGGCAACTACATTACAAATAATAATCAAACTAACAGTCCATCTAAATTACAAATTAAAATAAACTAACAGTCCATCTCACAAATTTCCGTTTTTTTATATTCCGTATTTGAAATAATCTTTGATAATTTCGCTTTTTTGTGTATTAAGTGAAAAAAGAGACCAGCTCATCGTTACTATTTTGATTTTGTTGACTCACTTAATCTGTTCTTTGTTTTTTACCATCATGAATATCGCGATCAAAAACATTTTCGCTTCATATCAAAATTTCACCAGCATCGAAAATATTACTATCAACACAAACGATTTATTTAGTCCAACAGCTAGTGACTGACTGACTTGTGTGTAAACATCATAAGTTCACGAGACTATGTATATACCTTACAAGAGTTCAAATAAAGTATGAGCAAGTGAGGAAAATCCCCAGCGATTTTCCTCGGTCATAATCGTGTCCGAAATTTATAGCCAGGAGTAAGTTAACACGGCAACACCAATATAAACCAATATTTTTCATTGGAATCAATACAATCCAATATCGATATTTTATTTTTTAGAAATTTTCGATATCAATACGATGTGGGTTAAAATATCGTATTGTATCGTATTGACGAAACACTAGCCATTTCAAACATATAGATTTTATTTTGTTTTATAGTGCGTTGACCATGATTTGAGGTATTAGCCCTTACTTTATTCAAATGTCAAATGTATTTTGTCCACAATTTACAGCAATCGTTGAACAGTATTCATGCTTACAAAGATTTATGTACATTACAATTTAATTGTATATTTTTCGCAGTATAATAGCAGATACAATATATCACGTGGTCAAAATGATCGTTCTTGTTATATGCATAGTATACATTACATTTTTCTTAACAGGGATTGGAATCCACCATATTTCGAGGAGTGTTGTTTCGGAGGTTAGTACTCTAAATACTGAGCCAACGACAACTCTTATATGTAAGGATATCAAAATTACGAGGATTCGTAGAATGGCATATTTTTTGCAGAAAAATAATGGATACTAGAAATTCATTTTATTTTTTACTAATATAAGAGTAAACTAAAAACACGAAACTTGACGATTTTAAAATAATTTTATCACTTTTCAAGCCCGAAGTTTAAATATGAGATATACGTTTATGTTAGTAATTAAGTACCTACTGGTTAAAAAAAAAAGATGAGATTTTCAAAAACTATGAAAAGTATTACGGATGCTTACTTCTAACACATCAAACTTACCTAACATTCAACATTCTATCTCTTTTGCGCTGATGTCTTCAGCGACTATCAGATACCCTTCCATTTTGTCTTTGATGGTATCCTCGAGGTGGTTTATACTGTTTATGTATTCATCGATACCTGTTTGAGAAAAGGTAGCAGCTAACGTAAGTTATGCCTCTTCTCTTCAGCCATGCAAAGTGGTTTTCTGATCCACTTGAGTATTGGTGAATCTTTCTTGTTTTAGAGACACAGATTGCTGCCGTATTGACAGCATCGTTTAGCAACAGTTAACTCCAACCGACACATTTAACTACTTTGCTGGTACTTTTCAACCTCGTATGTACGTGCTTACTGTACATAGTACGAAGGTTCGCAAACCATTGACAATAGAAAAATAGACATTAAAGATGCAAATATTTTCTATTTCTTATGGAAGTATACTTATGGCATGAGTCTGCAGCACATCTCACAAACACTGTTCAAAATTTCTTATCAAAGCATCTTACAGTTGTGTTAATACGATTATGGAGGGAAATTATTCAGCTTGAGACAAAGGATACTCTAATGCAGCGGTATTGCAAGTAGAGCGTGTCCTGCGAAGATATTAATGTGGGGAGTGCTGTAAAAAAACTAATAGTAAGGGATGATTATTTTTGCATGTCTTGGCGGGGTCGACTCGAATCACGACTTCTTTTGCTTCGCTTGCTCCCAATGTGCTGTCCCATGGTTGGCAGCTCTCTTTATACGGAACTGCCGCAGCGCGTGTTGATTTAAGGCTGATAAGGAGTATGGGGACTCCGTTTCATTGTATGAGCTTTAACTTAGTTGCAGCTTTTAAAATGCTTGCTCTGATAATTTCTGCGTAGAGTGCTTGGCTGCTTGCTCTGTGCATCAAGTGTGTGTGTTTGTGTGTGTGTGTGTGTGTGTGTGTGTATTTTGAGCGGGAGAATTTTCGAGCTTCGTTAAGATAAAATTTCAATTATGAAACACAGTAAATAATAACCGATTCGCAGACAAGAATATGAAAGCGAGAAATGTATTTTAATGAGGAAAAGCAGAAAATCATTGATTTTACGGGTTAACTATATGTGGCTGTAATGAGTTTTTGTGATCCTTAAATCCTAAGTGTTATATAAATTGGATTTTACTTCATGGCTTTAGCTAATGTAATCTTCGGTTTAGGCCTTTTTTTGAAGGAAGCAATCTATAATTTCGACATTCATTAGTACAGAAGTGTCTTATGTTATATAATTTTTAACAACTGAGCATCCTTAGCTCTTGCACATGTAGGTAACCTAAGAACAAAGTTTTAAATAATTAGTTAAAGGAATAACAAAAACTGTATAGAATTTTTTATTACATTTTTCGTCCACTTTGCATTTTTTTGTTTTACTTAACTTTAATTTCCATTAATTCTTCAAGCTTGTAGAAGCAATCTTTTATACATTGAGATTAGTAATAAGGCCATAGCTGATGTGATTGTGTTGTACTCGCCGAGACTTTTCATTTAGTACTGACAACCAATGGATGATAAGTAGAAAAATAGTCCGCCACTTTAAGGAGCGCACTGTTTTAGGTTAGGTACGATATCATTCACATAATTGTACCAGTTTTACCCTTCAAGACATTTAATTTAATACTTGTATGAAGAGGATTATACAAATCAAAGTGCGTCAGTCTCTTATACGCAAGCCGACAAAAAGTATTATGCAAGGCTGCTTAAGAAATTTAAATTTGCGTGTTTTGTACGCCTACCCCCAACACTTAATCAAACTTATTAAATTTGTTCAATTGATTTTTTGACAAAAATCAAATGATTGGCTTGAAACTCGAGCCAACTCTAAAATGTATTGATCCAAACATTTAGGATTTGATTCAGATTCCTCACTCGATTTTCCCTCATGCATTCTGAAAGTGTTCCTCATTGGTTTTGTCTGAGAACTGTTGTATACATTTTAAGGTTTGTATCAAAATCCAACGTAGGGTACTTATCAATCGCGAGTCCAAAGAAAAACTGTAGAGGCAAAAACACGCAATTTTTACCGAATTTTGACAATGATGGAATCTTGGTGGAAGAATTGCACTAAGAAAGATGAATCGGTTGCCATCAGAGTGAAGCGAAAAAAAAAGTTAGTAAAAAAAAAAAATGGCCAAGACGAATACAAACGAGAAAAGATGGAGGGAGAGAGAGGAATCGTATCGGTCATCATTCGGTCAGAGCACCGGTGTACAAGAGCACCCAAGTACATTCGAACGCCGTGCAGGTGCCAGCGAGACCGGGAGTCGGAGAGGAATAAAGGAATAAGGGAAGCGGAGAATAAAAGCCAAGAAATAAGAAGAGGCCGGCAAGGTGGGAGAGGAAAAAGAGGCATGAATATTTAAGGCCCCTCACTCCCCGTCGCGGACAGAAGCTCGTGTGCAAACACACCCTCATATATATAATACACGGCTGCCTGCGCGTCTGCCACACTTGCGCGGCTCGTCGTTTCATCCTCTCTGCCGGCTGCACTCGCTGAATGGGGATGTGCAGCGCCAGGAAGGGGAAGAAAGAGCAGCAGTGGCGCGTCATAGAGAATATATGTGCGCCCCGAGACGGGGCAACTAGGAGGTGCTATAGGGAGGCAGACTGGCCTCGTTATATTAAACGAGCGAGGGATGTAAAGTCGAATGCAGCTACTCACGACCTCCCCTTGTATACCTGTGCTCTCGGAAGTGGCAGTAGCCGTCCGCCTCTGGTTTACCTTTGGGTAAGTATGCTTTAAGTGTGAGGCCGGCCCACTCGTATCTGCTGGCCTTCTTCTTGCAACTCTCTTTCGCCCTTACGTCGTTCATCTTCTGCAGCGAACGTATTGTGTGTATATAGGTCCTGCTACGAGGCACTTGGGGTCGAGCTCGGGGTATATTCGGTTCGGATACAGTTTTATAATCCAATGAATCACAAGAGATGTAAAAAGTAATAAATCATTTGCAAGTCCTTAAAATTATACCATTAGGTGATTCATGATTTTATTCGAAGTCTCAAAAAAACTGATAAACTATGATTCTTCCGAATAAAAATGTGATTACAATTTTTAATAATTACCGCATGTACTTACTGGCCATAGTATACTTGTTTTTAAATTAACAATTATAATAACGATTCCGTTATAAGCCCATAATTCTAAGTATCTCTATATGAAGAATCATTGCAATATTATGTGA
This sequence comes from Copidosoma aretas, assembly GCA_030522625.1. Taxonomy (NCBI): domain Eukaryota; kingdom Metazoa; phylum Arthropoda; class Insecta; order Hymenoptera; family Encyrtidae; genus Copidosoma; species Copidosoma aretas. The sequence goes on along the minus strand of JAPYYV010012364.1, from coordinate 10,570 downwards.
TATACAAATTCTGAGACAATATGAAATTTTCTTGGATTTTTTTAGTCAGAAGCTTATGAGACTTTCTTTGAACTTACTCTGGTGCTACTGTATACATTCGAACTTGTCCGTTAAACGACGTCCATAACGTAACATTACCCATAGATGTTCGGAACGAATCCATTTTTGCGTTCGTACGACGAACACATGGACAATAATTAACTCACACACATACATACATACATACGTACATACATACATACATACATACATACATGCATGCATACATGCATACACACACACATATACATACATACATGCATACATACATACATACATACATACATACATTCATTCATACATACATACATACATACATACGTACATGCATACATACATACATGCATACATTCCGTACATACATGTTCATATATGCACACGTATATACATATACACACATTACATACATCAAGATTATTCATGCACATGTCATCGCGTGAGAAAACGAGGGCGATTTGGCCAAGTGCTAAGAAAGATAAACCGTTTACTTATTTTTTTTTACCCTGAATGATGAAGAAACTTTAACATATTTTTTAAAGTAATTACATTGCACCTATCATACATAAACGCTTTCCATGTATTATATACATAATAAATATTTAAATCGAACATGAATGATGGCTCATAATAGTTACAGTGCTTATACGAATTATACATTCAGAGTCCACATCGTACGTCTGTGTTCGACACTCGCGAGAAACAATTTAATTTAATCGGTTGGCATTATTTAAATTTCACCCTCATTTTTCCAAAGTGATACTTTTCATCGTTCACGACCAAATTTAAATTCGTATCTTTCTCAGCGCTAGGACAAATCGACACCTCTTTTCGTCCAAGTGACGACATGTACATAATTATAAGATATTTCCGGCTTGCGCATCTTTTTTGTCGTCAAATTCCATTCTCTCATTATCGCCTAATAGCTATGAGCTTGCACACAAACCCTTCGACGACAGTCTGGAACTTGACAGTACTGGTAACCTATCCTTTTCTTTACTTTGGCCCAAATAGATATATGTATGAAACATTCAAGGATGCGCTCTCGCTGTCTAAAAAGCTAAAGTTTGACAGACCCATTGGGTGACCATCAATTACGTTAGGTGTTTAGGGCGGGGAAGGGGTCGAAGCTAATCTCACCCTATCTCACGTGGGGGAGAGGGAGGATCTCGACGAATATCATGTCATTTTTTTCTGCAATAGACGGTGTAAAATACGTACAGACACCTGGAATAAATTAAGTTTAAACATATTTCTTTACTATATTACGGCTTAATCGTGACGCTGCAGTAGGGGTGTGTATGCGAGACTTTTTAAAAATTCGAAATAAACGCTTGAGAGCTAATAAACGCATAATAGTAAATTTAAAAATTGTCATGATTTTGACGACCATAGCACGTTACGTATTCTCTTTGACGTATTTGATGTCGTAAAGTCAAAATGAATTGCATATTTGATGAAAATAGTTGTTTTTGGGTCCAAAACTAAAAGTTTAATTTATGAATACATTCGATAGTTTTTCGAGACTCAGAAAAACTACCTTACATTTTCGATGTTGGTTAAAAAGCAGTTATAATTCCTGTGATAAGAACTAATTTTAGAAAGTGTTATTTAATGATAAAAAATTGACATAAAAGTTGCGAATTCAATAAAAATGGTACTTTTTGAATCGAGAATATAGTCGAGACCAGAGTCGAAACCGAAATCGAGACTGACCCAGAAACCACCATTTTTATTCAAATTCATTCTTGTAAAAAATTTAACTTATCTATGTTGAGGCGCAAAACAAATGTAATTGCATTGTATACCAAGTCTATGTATAGTTCAATTGGCCAAACGGGAATTCTTCCCCCGATACAAATAAATATTGATTAATAAATCCACCGATCACCTTCATTACACATTGATAACGAAAATAAAATATCGAGTGCTATCATCTATAATATAGTCCGCATTTTCACGCTGCATCATCTGCTTTCGTGAATCATGCCACTCTGGAAATTTATTCGTTCATTTATTTATTCTCATTTCCCACTGGCTCTCGCAAATCGTGCACCAAGCGATGCGCGCCCAAGGGCGGGAGTATTGAAAGCCCTCTTTCGAAAAGTATACATGTTTACCGATCCGCCGGGAATATTGGAAAAATTCTCCATCTGATCTCCGGAGCCATAAATAATATTTATTGCGATCTTCATCGGGCGCAGCGGTCGGTGGTGCAGCTTACTTTGGCCATGTAAATACAGTTTAGGCGTACGAGCGCAAATACTCTCGACGAAAGCGTACCGAGGATTCCTGAAAAAAGACGGAGCCTCTCCAGCGATTGGTGCATCTACGTTCCGTTTCGGTGAATTCATCTCCGAGTGTCGGCAGGTGCGAGGCCTTCGCTCCAATTTTCGAAGCAGCTCGACGAGTTTCTCGGTAAATTCAAGACAACCTGTATAACGTCTCTTCGACAAGTTCCAAGAAAGCAGGAACGATAATTTCGAAGCTTTTTGCTAATAAGGTTTAGCCCATTCTACCATCCGCGCTTATTTAGCGTAAGCTCTTTTCCTCCCCGCACACGTGTGAACATAACCCCAAAACAGTAAACATCCTCGCGAGCCTTTCTCCGCAACTTTACGTTTTCCCATCCACCGGTTTATTGCCCATCAACAGGAAAAATCGTTAAGCTCGCAACGAAACTTTACGCCCCGCACAAAACTCCTGCTGCACCACCAACCGCGCCCAAAGAGAGCGCGACTCACCTGCGGCCATCGGGTAACCGCAACTTCCATGTTTTTCCCCCTCCCTCCCGTGCCGCCGGGGCTAAATAGCCGCCTCGGCGTCCCTTTTCTCCCCTCCCTTCATGGCGAGAGAGCGAGAAAAAGCAATCAAAACGGCCATAAAACCCGCGCCATGGAGCATAAAACACCGCCACGGCTGTCCGCGCATAGAGAGGGGCGGAGGTCGGTGGTGGCAACCGATCCAGCCAATAAAAAAACAAAACACAAAAAAAAAA
>JAPYYV010012362.1:0-12377 GCA_030522625.1 Copidosoma aretas | reverse complement strand
GATAGTAATATTACTAGGTATTTAGCGATTCGATTGACTTTAGCTTTATCTGTTTTCCATTGCTTGTTTCGTACTTTTCTGTTTGTATCATTGTAACATCGTACATTTGCAAGTTCCTTAATTTCAAAACACATTTCTTTGATTAAAGAATCGTGTCAAAAGTATAAAATACGTCGAGAAGAAAAAAATAATGTTAGAGTTCACCGTGTTGAAGAGATGTATGTAAACTATTTCGAACGTTTACAAAAATTGTGTAATGTTCAAGTATATTTCATTGAAAATATATTTTAACTATGTTCCCGGGTGATACCTTGTTTCTAAAGTCTACGCGTAGTCGTCGATTCCTTGTGGATTCTATGTAGGCTCCACATGGAATAAGCAATGAGTTTTCAATTTGATTATTGTTATTATTATTTACTTATCACCAGCATCAGTTTAATGTTTCATTTATGAATAGAATTATATTTAAAAATAATATGATAGCGTCATTGTTCCTGAAGAAGATGTTATAAAACGTATTAAGTTTTATGTCAGGTCAAGTGTAGGTCAACAAATTTAGAAACAAGATAGCAGCAAGTTTAGTGAGGATATTTTTCTGGCAGCTATATATTAAAATGACAGTGGTAATGAAGAAATAATTTAATAATTTATTCTGAACAATCAATAAGCACAATTGCTTGGAACGTGTAAGTATAACAGTACAGGTGTAAATTTGACTAAATATTGTATAAGGTGCTACTGTCTGCGCTTCACTCTTACGCCAGAAAACGCCTAACAATAAACAAATGAATTTAATGATATGTTTAATGGATAACTGGCAATACATTTTTGAGAAATTTCATTGAAGTAAGAGTCTTTATGAATAGCACTCTTAAAAAAAATTTGTTCTTTATAAGTTTTTTACTAATTTTTGTTAAATATACTTACTTCGCTTTCATACGCAGAGTGTAAACTATGCTACACATTTCAATACAGAATTTGTCTTGGAGATTCCACGTGAAATCCACGTAGATTCCACGTAAATTTCATGTATAGGTTCTTGCAGCCACTACTTTATATCTGCTAATTCAAATAGTGAAGAATAAACAAAAGATTCGTAATCGGCAATCAAAGGAGAACTTAAATCCATAATTTTATCAAAAATTTAAGATTTTTTTTTGTCGGCCATTTTGGATCCACCATCTTTAATTTTTAAAAAAACATCAGATTCGTAATAAGCAGCTCCAAAAACCTCTCAATACAAATTTTTGTAAAAAAAAAATTTTTCTGAAAATTTTAACTGAATTGTGTTATTTTTTGAAGTTATAATATTGTTTTTGGTAAATGAGTTACAATTATACGTTAAAGCTTGGCCTTTCTTTAGTATTATAAGTAAAATTGGTGATAATTCCATGAAAATTGTAGTGTAGGCCGATTTTTGAGCGAAATAAGTGCTTTTTTGTCAAATTTTTTCAAAAAATTTCAGAATAAATGTTTTTTGTCGGCCATTTTAGATCCGCTATCTTTTTTTTCCACAAAAAACATCAGATTCGTAATAAGCAACTCCAAAAACCTCTAAATACTAATTTTTGTGAAAAAAAAATTTTTCTAAAAATTTTTACTGAATTGCGAAATTTTTGAGGTTGATATTGTTTTTGATCGAAAAGTTGCAGTGATACGTAAAAGCTTGGTCTTTCATAAGTATTAAAAAAAAAAAACTAGGTGGCACTCCGGGAGTGCCGGCAGAAGTGAAAACTTCAACAGTAACGTTGTGCATTTTTGAATATTTTGGAATGGTTGGAGAATAATTTCGCACAAATTGCTTTATTCATCAGTATTAAAGTACTATCATTTATGTGATAAAACACAATATTTATTTATTGCGCTATCGTACACGAGCATGACAATTTATATTACATAAAAAATATCTAACACTTCAGAGCTATTACAAATATTTTACATTAAAATGTTTATCTCTCCGAAAAAATAACTTTCACCAATAATTTCAACTAGTCTTTCACCATCATCATTACCAGCATCATCATCGCTCATCATTACCAGCATCATCATCGCCAATCTCGAAAACTGATACAATAGGTTTATGGTAGCTGAAGTAAGAAACGAACAATTTTGACTCAAATCTATTTGAATGTCTAATTAAAACCGCATCAATAGTAGTTTTGTTTTTTGGTGTGCTAAGATTGCGATCATTTGACATCGTTAAGCCAAATTTATCATTAAATGTATTTGTATATATATATATATATATATATATATATATATATATATATACACATATATATATATATGTATATATATTTATAATGTTGGGTAGCACGCTTAAAAATGAGTATACATCTTTTTTTTAACTCTTAAAAAATATTTATTGCTTTGGAAAATTAAAAAAATTTGATAGCTTTTTTTTTATACCGAAAATATCGTTAATAAGTAAATTCTTACAAAATTTGGCACCATGGTTATGACTTCTTTTGGGTAACACGCACGCTTAAAGGTTAAAATTTTACTAAATCTAATACGTTAAAGAACAAATTCCTCTGATTTTCATAAAATTCTAGAGATGGCTTTTTTTTATTGAAGCAGAAAGAAATAGACTAGCACCTAGTAACACTGGAAAAGTCACTGAATCGGTACACTTTCAAGCCTAATACTGATAAGCCTTAAATAACTTTTTCTCAAAAAGTTGTGGTAAATTTTTGTAACATAATACTTTGAATTTCTACATTCATGAAAGGTCATTTTATCCATCAATATTGTATAAATTGATCAGTAACACTTATTTTAATAGATCGGTGGTATTACTTATATGCATACAAACATAGATAACTAAAGCGATCTCATAAAAATTAGCTTAAATTTCGAGCAAATATAGTTAATACATGAAATACGATCACCAATTTATGAAATAATTGTTAGCAATTAAATACTGATAATGATTCTAATTGGTGTTTAAGGTTAATATTGATACATTTGTACATACATATAATGTGTAGGGAATTATTATTATTACAGGAACAGTAGAAAGCCTTTTTTAAAATATTTTTGAACATTTTAGAATCGATTATGGATATAAGTTCATGATAAAATATCATTTTGAAAATCTTACTTAATATTCATAAATATAAATTTTTTATTTAACTATATTTTTATTTCTATAGTAGATTTTAATGTACTTCTACCTTTTTTCTTCTTGTTTCATAATTATTGAAAACGCATATCCCCTTAAATAAATACTAATCTTATTTTCAATAGAATAAAATACGTAATTGATAAAACATGCTTCAACATGTGAGAATTACTTTTTTTATTGACATAATATTATAATTTATAACGCATAATATATCATTAAACTTTCAATCTTCACTCTGTAGTGCCTCATTTACCTATATAAATACTTTTTTCATTCACATACATCATCTCTCTTCTGCATATCTCTCCATTATTTTTTAATCATGTATTTATGACTGATATTATTATTTTTTTATTTGCTGTTTTTTTTCTCTTTACATAGCAATATGTAATTTATAATTTTTTATTTTTTCCATTGCAGAGCCTACAGTCCAGCACTTCAAAACTATCAAATTTGCGTATATCTTTTTTTTTGCTATATGTTTTTCTCTCTGTTTTTTTGCTTTTTTTTATTTCATGGATGATAGAGTTGTGAATTTCCATTTAGTTTCTTTGTATTCCCTTGGTCTTCCTTTCCTTTGTTAAATTATCTTTGATTTTCTAAATCGTATTTTCTTTCGTTGCTCTTTTTAGGAACCCTATCGTTTTCCCACCCTCTACTTTTTAATATACTACTTTTACTCCTTTTCCTATTTTGTATGATTCTTATGGATTAAGTCCGTTATTTCTGCTATTAACTACGGCTACTTGCTCTAGTCTTTATTAGTCTCTAGTCTTATTATTTGCAAAAAGAATATTTCTTCCTTTTTTCGTATCCCTATTTCTAAGCTAACCCTACCTGCCTTTATTTCTCATGTATATTATGATGCGTTCGCATTTATACTCAACATAATATTTGTTAATCTGTATCTATTTTTTCTTCTTTTTTTTTTCCTTTTCTATTCTCAATTGTATGCCTACCCTGCCCACCTTCAGTCTTCATATATATCCTTGTGCTATTGCATTTAAACCCAACTTCATATTTTGTATCAGCCTTTTTTTTTACACATTTTTTTTCTGAACCCTACGCAAGCCTCTGTTACAGATGTGCAATATAATTTTATCATTTAATTCGTGTAAAATAATTTTTGATTTAAACTTTTTACTTGACCTCTTTTACTTAAGCCTGACTGCCTTTTGCACCCTACATATCGTTTTTTCTCCGTGCCACGAAATTTTTTTGTTGAGAATCACACTTCTGGATCCGTGTCCTAGTTTTAAACTTCCAATGCATCCAATTCAAATTCTAATATAGCTGCTTCTATACCTTCTTCATTTCTAAAAATTCATATTGTTTACATACAGTATATGTTTTGTGCCATATTTATCTAAGTCTTTCTACATATATTTTGTGTCTTTAAAATGCTCGGCACCTAAAAAAATGTCATCAGATAATTTGAGACAGTGAATTTAGAGTTTACCCACTGTTACACCTGTATTATTTGAGATCCACGTATCGTCCATATTCTATATAAATAATCTTCAAAGTATCAGGCTTTATGGGCACTCTTGCCTCACCTCTTTCATAGTTTTAAATAAATTTGTTAGCCTATGGCCGTAATTGACTGTTTTTTTGTATATTTTTAGATTCTTTTCAATATTTTTGTCATTTTCATACCTATCCTTCTTAAATCTAATTTGACCCGGAACATTTTTCTATTGATGTTATAAAATTCTGTTTTCAAGTCTTTCAACACAGCATATTATTTATTGACGACATCCTTTAGTTTACATTCAATTAAATTATTTTGTACAACAATATGGTATCTTGGTCTTACTTTTACTCTGGTGCCAGCCCAACTCTCTTTTATTATTTTTTACTGCTCTACCTATTTTTCTACTTTTTTAGCTAATATAATTGCTTAAACAGTGTATGCTACATTTGAAAATGCCACTCCTATGTAGTTTAAACGTACTTCTACTTTTTCCTTGCCTTGTGAATTTGATAGAATCTTGCTGATTTCCACACTTCGATAGTATGTGTGCTAGTCTATAAGCTATGAAGTATGCTTGTCAAAACAATCATGAAAATTATTTGCAGATTCTTAAAACAGTTTTCCATAATTCTGTATTTTCCTGTGTCTTTTCTGTTTTTTATTTTTCACAAGACATTCTTTTATTCCATGATGGATATATTCTTGTGAAAATCCTTCTGGACTTTGCTGTTAATTCTTATACTCCTTTTTTTGTTTTCCGAAAAATAAATATTATTGTTGTCTCGTGACAAATTTTAGAATAATTTTTTTACGCCTCTTTCCTTATTACCATCCCTCTTTTTTCTCTGTTTTAATTTTTTAAGAGCTTTTTCAAACTCATTTGAATTTTTCTTTCTGCTACTTTGCTTAGCTCTCTCAGGCTTGTTTAATTTTTTTATCTCTTATTATTCCATTTATCCCTTTTACGTTAGTCTTTATTTCTATTTTTACTATCTCTTTTATTTTTTTAGTATTATTTGATTTTACCTATAATCTATATTTTCTGCTCAATCATTGTGGAATCCTGTTTATAAATTTTTAATGTTTTACCTTTATAGATCTTATCATTTTTAGGTCCGTTGCTACCTATTTAATTACATTACGTAACGTGTCTTTTTTTTTGCGATATTTATTCCATATGTATATTCGCTCACTTGCGCGCTCTGCTCGTCAACCTCCCCATTTTTATATTCATGAAATAAATTATATTAGTAATCATCATATTCATTTATAATATTTCTTATAAGATTAGAATATTTTTTGTTATTTATTAAAGAAGCTTATAATAACTTTATTTTTCATTTAAAAAATGATTATTAAAATATATTTCAAATTTTTTTTTTTTATAAATATTTTAATTTTTTTTTTAATAATGCCATCCTGAACATATTTAAAAGAAAACTTTTCAATTTAAAGAATAATAGAACATTGAAAAGAACTATTGCTTGGGCTAAGACTTTAGACACATACACAGACATGATGTATCGTGATTTCAGATAAGAAATAATCAAATTCAACATAGCATATATTACCGAGTGCATTGGTAGAGGAGAAATACAATACTTTTTTTTTACGTTAACACACTAGCTCTTTTTTAAACGAATTTACCATTCATTTCAAGTACTCATAAAACAACTATGAAAATTATAACAGACTTACAAATAATCGGACTTTCGAATATGTTTTATCACATCTATATTGAAATAATACAAGATTATATTTATATTTATATTAGTATAATAACTCCGTCGATTTAATGCATTTATGCTCATTACATTTTTTGCGCACTATGTACACGTTTTACGCAATTGCTACCATTCTATTTGAAAATTCTTTATAATATCTAGTGATTTTATGATTTTTTTTTCAGCTAAAGCGTTTCCTTACTGTTTAGAATATTTTGACTGCGGAAATTCAAATATTTTGTTATTATGAAAAATATTTTTCATCATACCCTGACGGAAAGTTTGCATTCCCGTCCTGATTTGAGGCTGGGAAGTCATACATTCTTGACCAAGTCGGGAATTTGTTTTACTGCGCACTAACGTACTGCACTGCTCTCTCCTAGTTACTTTCTTACATCAGTCGATCAGCCACTCATATATACAGCTATAGTCGATGGTACTATGCAGCTGACAGAAAAAAAAACACTTATGCCATAACCTTGAAACGTAAAGAATGTGCGGTGTGTGGATGTGCAGGGCTTCAGATAAATGATTCATTTGGTTCAAAACGTCCCCAGCGATTTATGAAAAATAATTGAATACTTATAGTGTTTGTACGTGCACTCAATTCAAATCAACGAATACAGAAAAATAGCCACTGCTTAAGAACTTAATAGTGAACTTTGTTTTCGACAAGTGATCGACTGTAACAGAAGCGTGGCCGCCGCATACACTACCTTACAGTGACGGAAAAATGGATGACGAACATAAATTTTTTGTAAAGCTGAACTTTTTACGTGACTGAACGACTGTCACAGGATCGTGGCTGCAGTATATAGTACAAATACGCTGTATGTAGTTGTTTCCTATCTTACTCGCTCTTTCTCCCTATAAAGACCCCAGATATCAATACATGGCGTTCACAACAAACGACGGAATAATTGCTTGTTGATTTTACAATAAATTTATACAACAAATTATTTTTCGAGGGTCGCAAACTTCCCGCCGGGTATGAACAAAATTCGTATACGCCACGCCTCGGGTGGCAATCTATACGCGGACGGGAATGTGCTACTTCTCTACTGAGTGACGTAATATACTATTCCTACTCAATGTATTGTAAAAATTTGTAAAGGAAATTTGGATAATTCATTACGGACTTGAAATTTGTTATATTAAAGTAATTTATTATTTTAAAAGAAGTATTATTTTTTAATTTTTTTTCAATACTTATAGTTAATGTAATTCTAAATCATAAAATAATCTATCATAGATACAAACAGTCAAATATTAAACATTAGACAAATCTTATTTTTTATAAAGGTATTAGCATTAGGAAAAAATTTTTTTTACATAACTAAAGAAATATTAAAAATGTTTAAATAGCATTATTAGTATTTGTTAAGAAACAAACTTTTTTTTAGTATTATCAAAAATCTTGATGTAAACATTATGAATAAAATGTATTAGTAGCCCTTTTTGGTCTTTCTACTAAAAGTAAATACCTTCATTTACGGATGAATTGTAGTAGCTTTTTTGCTGTGCTGAAAACAAATACACGTAATGTGTTAAGACTTTATATATCATGTTTTTTTATGGGAAATATTTTTACAGCTCATTTTACAACCTTTGATCACAATTGATATCTTTTTAATATAAAATTTAAACAAACTTTTTCACATTAGTATTGCTTTCCGTGCATACGCCCCTTATAGTAATGATTGTTATTTTTTTAGTAAAGATGACTATCTTCGAGAAACTTGGCTATTTTGAAACAAACAGATCATCGACCAGTCAGCAACCAGATGTGTGACAAAATTTTTTTTCATTTAAACTTGTAATTCCATATGTTTTTCCACATGGAATTATAGAAGGCAGTACTAATCCAAAACCTTTTATGTATTGCCATATGTAATACCATTTGTGATGCCATATGTAATTATATATGGTTTTACATAAGAAATTGCATACAGAATGACGTTCTATATTTTACGATAGGTTTTTTCAATAAATTATTTAAATTGGACCTGAATTTTATACTTTAATGAAATTTCTAAAACCTAAAACTTATAGAAAAAGTGACGGAATAGTTTATCTATAAGAAACTAATAGTGGAGTCAAAATTTACGATAAAATAGAAAAACGTTTTGGGGGGGGAGCCGGGGAGGATGTAAGGCGGAGGTAGGGGCGAATCTGGGTGGGAGCTGGGCGGGGGGGGGGGGGGGGGGGAGGGGTTGACCAAATTTTTTCGGGGGCAAATTTCACGTTAAAGGGAAACGAAATTTACTCTATTTAGGGGGGGAGCTGGGGGGAAGTGGAGGGGGGGGGCTGGGGGGAGCGGATGAGAGCTAGTGCTCGCCCTTATACCATACAACTATATAATATAAGAAGATATACATGTATGTCGTCTTTTTCTGTACAATGTCATTTTCATTTCGTCATTTTGTGTGTACCTGCTTAAGCAAAACGCAGACGCATGTCTCTTTACATTTTCTATGTATTATTGGATAGTGTAGTAATAGTATGTATCACTATTTTTAAAAATTTAATTTCTTTGATATTATCAAAGAAAACTATGCAGAATTAATTAAATTTTTCTAAGATCGGTCAGTCGATAATAAAGTCGACAGTTCAATATTAGCTAATGCTCCAGAAGTTTAGAATTTGGGATGAAAGTGTAAAAGCAGCGATTGATCTCCAACTTGATTAACCTAGTTTCCCGTCAGCGTAAAATTCCTTACCATCTTGATCAAGTTCAAGGTGATAACGTGAAATTCAAAACATCTAAGAGTTTTTCAGAAAGTCTTATTTTTAAGTTTTTGACCAGCTAGTAGCATCCCTCAAAAGCTGATTCGATAACGATTTCTCGAAATTTTTTAGATCGTTGGAAAAATTTACTCTAGGGCATCCCACAGATATGGATAAATTATCAAATTTTTTGATAATGATTTTAATAAAAACCGATTGAGAAGAATCGAGACATGTTTTTACAATTGTTGAAGAGACAAAATGAGCAGGCACGAAACTTGAGAGAAGTAGTACAGTTCTTAAAAAAATTGGATTGGATCCGAGGACTAATTCCAGAGTTCGTGCGCTTTGTTCGCTTACTAATTTCAATGCCAGGTATTCCATGTTCTAATGGAAGAATTTTTTCTATTGCTTTCTCATAGAAAGCTTTCTATCGGTAAAAAACAATTTTTGTGGAAATACGTTCAAAATGCCTTATGCAGTGTCTAAAATGAAAAAATACCATTTTTAGAAAAAGTCTGTCTGTCTCGCTCTCTCTCTCTCTCTCTCTCTGTGTGCGTGCGTGCGTGTGTGCCTTTGTGGGTGTGTGTGTATGTGTGGGTGTGTGTGTAATCATTCATCTCTCAGGAACCCAACAGTAGATTTCAATGATCCTAGGCTTAAAATGTTTGTTTTCTTATCTTTATGGGAGCTCGGAAAAAAAATTTAAGTTTTGTACCTTATTCAGATTTTTATAACGATTTTTATGGCCAAGAACGATTTATTTACTTTTTTAAGGGTTAAAAAAATTTAATTTGAATTTAAAATAGAAACATCTGATAGAGCTTTAAAATAGCTCCATTCTTTATTTTGAACCATCTAAATAAATTATTTTGTCTAGTTTTTATTAAAGAAATACTAAGATTTTTGTGAAAAATCAGTCATATCTTAGAAACCCTCCAAATGATTTGGATGATTCAAGATTAAAAAGGCCGGTTTTTGTATCTTTACATAGGTCTTAAAAAAAAATTCAAGTTTCATACCTTTGTTACGTCGACGAGCGACGTGTTATATTTATAGTTTCGTCTGGCGAGTGACGAATTATATTTAAGCCTAGACTTGCGTCTAATAGCTTAGGTGTCGAATTTTTACCGAAAGAGTTGAATCGAACTAACGCGAACCGTCAGCGAATAACCGTCGAGAGAAGACTGCTCCACTAGATCAGTTATTTGCGATTTTTTCGTAATGCGGCGACGCGACCTAACGAATGGGACGCGTCAACTGACCGCTGCTATCGGGATTCCCACCAATAGTGCTGAGTCAGCGATATTATGGTCGGTTCTCAGGTTTGTCCTTTTATCGCGATACGTCCGACCGCGGAAGTTAGTTACAACTACCAGGATTCCCACTGGAGGTAGCAAGCTAACTGTATTTTTCGAGCGGAGTCAGGGGGTGTTCTCACTCGATACGTTTTTCGCACAGCTAAAGGTTGTAGACGGGATCACACACCGAACACTACCTCTAGTGATAATCGAGGGATTATGTGATTTTCAGGAGCTTGAAGGAATGAAAGAAATAGGTGATTGATATTGGATCGTTACTTATTTATTCATTTACTTCAAAATTGCACTCGATTGGCGCAGCCTGATTTGAACGAGGTCTGCTTTTGCCAGCCCGATACAAGCAGGGTCTGTCTGACAAAAGTTAAACGCGGTTTTAGAAATTGTACGGATCAAGCAGACTCGATACAAACAGAGGCTGCTTGGGTAGCCCGATGCAATCAGGGTCTACCAAAATTAGGATGCTAAATGGCAACTAATTTTGTGCTTCGGGTGCGGGTCTTATATACACATTTTTATTACCTCAGGCTATGGTGCAGGAGTGGGCTCGATACGAAAACTTCTAGAATGTTCTAGCGAGCCGTGGTCAAATGAGAGCTTGACACTCGCCGAGATACATTAGGAACTTATTATCTCAGCCACTGATGGTGGATGCACGTATACTCCGTTTCCCGCGTCCGGCCTACTTCGCTTTAAGAAGAGGGGAAGTATTTCTTCGTTAAATTACTTCTTCCCGTCTTCTTTTACATGAGAGGAAATGGTACAAGATTATGGTGTACTCGCAAAACACACCCTGGGGCAAGTTTGATGATATTGATGCCGCAAGTAATATGCTGCTTTTAGCGAAACAAGCTGCTGCTGGGAAAACGAATGGTGAAAATCGCCCAATCCGGAACAAAGTTGCCGGAGGGCATATATGCGTTACAGCTTGGTTTGCACGTATCTGCATATGACTTGTGCAGAAAATTAGTTTGAGCCATTTTGTATAACAAGCTGTAATTCGAGGTATTTATTGTAAACTGCCCGAGTTATTTGCTCGGGTTCTTACGGTTTATTACATCAGCCGTTCGATTCATGCGCCGCAAGAATTGATATATAAAATTAAACTCGTCTTATTTCAATATTTAATCAGCATGACTGTTCCCAGTTTCGCGATAAAAACAAAGGGATAGACAAAATATATTTGAATCTATACATATGTAAATATATATACATGTATATATTAATAGTTCAGTAAAGAACTAGCATCGAGCGCAGCGGTACGCATTTGTCTCATAGCTTGATGCAGTTGCGTGTGCTGGCATACTCAAATCATTACGAGAGGGAAACATTGGACAATAAAAAGTCAAAAAATATAATGATTAACGTTCTCAACGTTACACCTTATTGAGGTTTTTACAACGATTTTTTATGTCCAAAACGCGGTTATTTGCTACTTTTCAGGAAAAATAATTCAAATTCGATTTTCTTAATAGTTCCATCAGATATATAGCTTTTTACTACCTTAGGCACTTATGCAACCTTGGTACACCCTCGGTAGGAAAAATAGGATTCGCCACTCATGTGCATCCAACCAAGGACATCCCAACGATTCCTCGGGCGTTTCTTCACAAGCACCCTCGGGCCCAGATAACCACCCTGGAGAGATACACATTTGTGACGAAAACTACTATTTTTTTAATTACAAAAAATGAAGTCTTCTTGATTATTCTTAAAAATCTTACTATAAACATTATGAATGAAATGCATCAGAAGCCGTTTTTGGTCTTTCTACTGAAAGTAAATAACTTTATTTACCGATGAATTATAGTAGCGTTTTCGCTGTGCTCAAAACAAATACACGTAATGTGTTAAGGAGGTTCGGTCGTTTTTGAGGAGATTTATTCACTCGCTGAAAAAAATACATGTTGTACTTCGACATGCTCTAAGTGCACATGAATTTTTTCAATATTTTTTTCCAGACGAATTGTTGAGAAAAAAATTCCTTAAATCGCATTATTTAACAT
>JAPYYV010012361.1:0-16686 GCA_030522625.1 Copidosoma aretas | reverse complement strand
CGGGGGGGGCGGGGGCGGCCGAGGTAGGCACAGGAGCGGATTTACGATCCTATTTTTGCGAGCGGGGGGGAAAAAAAAAAAAAAACACAGGTGAATGCGGGGAGCGAGGCTGGCCTGCGCGGTGTAACGGATGGCGCGGGGATTATTTTTTTTTTTTGCAGAGCGAGAGAGCGGTTTTTCCGCCAGCGAGTTTTCTTCGGCTAAGCCGATTATGAGAGGTCGTTATGAAAATATAAGACTCGCGGTGGTATCGGAAAGGGATCGGAGTTATTGACTACTCGTACTTTCTCATTCTGTTGGAAGAGTTGTCGGGTCGGAACTCCCTTGGGATCAAAAATTTTCGGGTCTGCTTGAAAACTTTTTTCCGGGATTGGTGAACTTGCCGGATCGATGCCCACAGCTGGACTGGACCGGAGATAATTGAAGCTTTGAACGTTCTCAGAGGGATTTTGAAAACAAGAAAAGATTCTTCGGGTGATTCCAAAAAGGTAACTTTACAATCGCATTCGTTAAAGTCAGTTTCGAAAAACCTTTGTAGAACAGACAAACATTTTCATTACCCTGCGATTCGAGAACATTTTCTGGTGTTGGCTTATTAATATACATTCGAATGTAAAAAATGTTATTCGGTTGCACGACATGAAACAAGAACTTTGTCTTCTACTAGAGACATACTTATTGTGAGTATGAAAAAAATCATGATCATTCAAGAACAATAATGGAAAGATCGCAGAAAAATGCAGACCACGAAAACCGATCGCGAGTGTTCTAATTCATTTGGTTATTCGTCTTGTCTGAGTTTTAATGTATTTAAAATATGTCGCACTGTGACACTTTTTCTATCTTTTTACATAATTTTAAAAGATATCACGCGCCATTCTTTTCACGTATTATTAAGTTCCCTTATGATCAGTACGATCCGAACATAATAAAAAGTCCTGGCCTGAGGATTTGAAATAATTTTTTTGTTTGCTGTTAAAATGTTTTACATGGATTTCACCGTCCGACGGATACTTTACGATAAACAAGATGAAAAATCAAAGCCCCCACATATTTCGCAGATACTTCTTCAACCTTATTTTTATACACTGCTTTCCCAGAACAAAACAGAACAAAAGTTTCCGTAACAATGTGCTGAGTTGTGTAATAGACAATGAGGTTTTTTTCTTTGTAATGAAAAAAAAACCTCATCTGCTATCTTCAATTTAGTTCAACGGTCCAAAAAAAAAAGAAGAAAAAAAAAAACGTGATAACAAGCTCAAAGTGTACATCCTCATCCCGAACTTCGCGAACTGTCTTAGGAGTTTAAAATTTGCGTTGCAGTTTACCCGGAAAATAGGTTCATTTTTCCCCGTTCCGACAAACGCCGCCGCCGCCGCAGCCGCCGCACACACACACACACAACGAGCCGGCGAAGAACCAACTCTTCCCGGAGTCAAAACTTCCCCAATGTAGAGCTCTTTTTTGGAAGATTAGCAAAGTAAAGTTAATTCAAAGTTGCAGAAGTTGCCCGTTAGCCTAATGCTCGTCCGTGAGCCTTAATACTTTTGATGAAAGAATCAGTTGAAATTGATCGGCCGCGACTATTTATCGCGTAATCAAAAAAGGCTCCCAACAGATCAGACATCGAATCGTTCGTGCATCAATATTCCACCGTAACAATCGCACTAAACGTTCCACTCCATCGTACGGGAACAATATGTTGGATTCGTAACAAAGACTCGACAGAGTACCGACTCGTACCGAAATAAGGGCAGCGCAAGCGCAAAGGATAGGCGCCGCAGAAGACCAGATAGAGACGTCTCTCGGGTGCACCCCCCCCCCCCCCAAAAAAAAAAAAGCGAAACTCGCAGCGGTCCTGCTCCCCGGGAAAATACGACCGTCGAGATTTCATTTCGCTCTCACCGCCCCATGCCGAATGGCAAAGCGCGCCCTTTTCCCCTCGAGCCCGGCTCTTCAAATCGCCTTGAAACCTCCCCCACCCCGCGACACCCAACTACACCCCGAGCTTCTCAACTACGCGTTTTCTCAGCTGTGTATTGAGCCACCGGTACTGCTCGAGTCGAGTCTCACCCCCGTTTTCCCCCGATGCGGGTACTTCCGAGCGGTTGTATACGATAGCGCCAGGGCCCTATTGTGCAGCGCGCTCGTCCTGCGGGTGAAACCCGGCCCCCTCTTCTACCCCCGCCCCCCCCCTCCCCCCCCCCCCCCCCCCCCCCTCCCCCCTGTCGCCTGCGCCCCGCCGCCCGCCCCCCCCCCCCCCCCCCCCGTTACCGAGCCCCGCGATCAAACTTGCGACTCCGCGGAGGGGATTTTTCAGGGGCGCGGGGTTCGTGGAAAAGTTGGTCAAACATTTTTCAGAAGAACAAAAAGACGGCGTCACGACAGGCGCGCGTTTCTCACCCGCCGAATCCCCGGGCGCTTCCAATGCATGTTTCATCGCGTCGCGAGCAGGGCGCGGCTGTGCATAGACTCGCGTGACAAAGCGCACCCGTACGCGCCCAGCGTACGCGCGACCGCGCTCCCCTGAAATATCTCCCCTCTTCTCCCCGGGCCCCCCCGCTTCCGTTTCATATGCTCGTCGTTTTTTCCGCCCCCCCCGTTTGCCGCCGGCTCCTTTACTCGGCGCGAGCCTCGACATCGAGTCCGAGCGCGTCGTCGACCAGATTAACGCGGCCGGCACAGTTCGGACTAATAGGCCAGCTGAGGAGGGGGACTTTGCTCGCGGCGCTGCCCCCCAGGTGCATGTGGGCTCGGGTGGACGCAGGGAGATTAGCCGAGGGTATTGGGTGGATGGTGGGGTTTGCGCGTACTGGGTTATGATTATCTTGTTCTTACATCATACGCACCGCGTGCGCCCTTGCTATTCGACTCTTCGAGGGGTTGAACAACGCTGTTGCGGGGATTTTAACGAAAGTCATGGTAATTAACGTCCATAAGCAATTTAGCTAGATCTGCACGAGTCGATCATTGGTAGCCGGGTGGGTCGAGTTCTCCTGTAACTATTTTTTAATTTTATCTTTACCTCGAAAAGTCCATCGTCTGTGAACCAAGTAGAAACAGTCGAGTAAGGTCATACGAGTCATCAAAGGTGATTGATCAAAAGTGACCTAATAACCCGATGTTCATTTGAATTCCGTAAATTTCGATCAGCTCACTTTTCAGCTACTTTCAGTCAGATTGCGTATTGTCCACGTACTCGATGAAACAAAGATAGTCAGTAACACTGTATTGCATTGCCGTTACATAGATAATAAGAATTTCTGAATAGGTTGATAATCCACAGTCAAATTCCACCGATCCGAGTAAGTTATACAAATGCTTAAAAATATTTGAATAATAATCAAAAAACTGCAAAAGAAGATGAAATGCTCACAAGTTTGCGAACATTATAATATATGTGTGCGGCACCATCACTGAAGTAATAAATACATTTATAAGTTGATAAAAATAATAAAATTATTCGTTCAGTGAATATCTGTATATATGAATGAACAAATGTTAAATTAATTTTTGTGTTGTAATAAAAACAAAATGTAAATCATTAAATTGACTTATTCATGTAGGTATTGATAAAAATTGATACACAAAATAAATAAAATTCCAATAGAATTATCAAGTTTATCAATTGAAACAACAACCGATGAACGGAGACGTAAATGGATAAAAAAATAAAAAATTGAGATTGGACACTAGTTTCAGTTAAAAATATACACTAATGTTACAAGAATTTTCTATAGTTTAGCCATTACTTATTTTAAATATTTTATTCCCGCGTATTCGTTCTCAATAACAATTTAAAAAACCACCATTCCATCCCCTGGGGAAAACAGAGTGCAACAACACCGCGATTGTTTCCAGAACGCGCGCGCTGTTTTGCTTTATTCATGGAGTATCGAAAACCCATACCCACAGACCCCCAAACAGACGCACACCCGTCCAGCTCTGTGCACTTTGATTTTCATCAAACCGAACCGGCCGCGCCGCCGAGCCGATACAGCCAATTCGCAGAAAACAGAATGACCCAACGCTGCCCGGAATAACGTCCGCTCGAGCTTACGAAACGAGCACGAAAAAATACACCCCCGGCCCGCAACACGCGCGAGTTTGACATACCTCCCATGCAACAACGAACCCGATTCGGCCGCAGTATTTCATTCGCTCGTCCGCCCCGTTCGCCCGAACCGCGAAACATCTCCAGCCGGCACATATCGAATAACACAAACAATCTGTCCCGCGAAAAAAAATCCTCCACCACGCGAGCGGACTAAAAGCCACCCCCCCCCCCCCCCCCCCAAGCGCGATCGACAAATCGCCGTGGAATTGCCGGGAAATCGCGTCTACTCCAGCGGCGCGTGAAAAGAGGCGCGAAATCCACTCAAGCGGGGAACTAACCTGGAAAGGAGATGACTACACCTCTACGTATATATGCGTCCTCAAGATCGGTGCACGGATCGATTTTTCCGTGCGCGCTGATACGTTCTCGCGCACAAAGCTATAAATCATACCTTCGAGGCGGAAGGATCGAATTCCCGCGACAGCCGCGTTATACATATAATACACCACCGACAAATGCGCGGCCGTTGTACCTCCCTCCGCAATTTACCGCGCGCTAATCGTCGAATTTATCGCGGCGGTGTTTTTCATACCCCATCTCTGATTTTCCGTTTTTTTTTCCCCTCGCGCAACTCCGTCCCTAACTAACGTTCGCCCTTGCAAAGCACCGACCGATCGACCCGTGCAGCGAGTCTCCTGTGTTGGTGGGTGTCTGCACACTACGCACAGTAGTAGTGCCTCTCTTTTTCCAGCGTTCCTCCATTCGAGCTGCGGTCGAGCGGTGCAGGCGCTGTGATCGTTCCGCGGGAGGTAACTCGCAGTTTTTCGGGGATCATTACCGTCATTTTTTGGTTGTTTTTTTTTGTCGCTCTCCAAGTGCAGGGAGGCTCACGATCGCGCTTTCGTCCTTCTTGCTTCGGGAAATCAACTTTTTTTGTTTTCCTTTCCCCCCGCTTCCCGCAAAGCGCGGCCTGTATGCGAGATCGAAACGCGCACCGCGCTCGAAGCTCTCGAGCCCATCGGCGGCGGATAATCGCGCGCGCGAGCTCTCTTTCGCCCCAGGCACACGGGGGTGGTTTGAAAAAGGAAGGGTCGAGAAAAGAGAGCGGAAGCGAGGGCTGGCCAGTCGGTCGGACAGATAGGAGCCGCCATTGTGGGGGCCACGAGTGCGGCGCTTGCGTTCATTGTTCCCGGGACGAGAGGCCCAAATCATCCGCGGACTCGCGTATTACGTACAACCCTCGAGATAGGTATATAGGGCACCGGTAGTCCGAGGGAGGAAGCGCGTATAGGTGCCCCCCCCCCCTCCTGGCCTGTAACGTTCGGGCGTCGATTATCCCGTCGGCGTACAATGAGCCCTCCGGAGCCGCTGCCCACCGGGAGGGTTAGCTGCCCCCGCGGCTGTGTGTCCGACGACGATGCAGGGTCGGGGGAGGATTACGGGGCAGGGTCGGCTGGGCAGAGGAGAGACGACGGCCTCGTTTGTTTGGGTACATCGTGCGTCATCGATAACTATTATCATTATGTCTCTGTGTGCGCGTGACTTACGTGGACGTCGAACTGGGTGTCGCGCCGCGCGGTGAGCAAATGTTACGGAACGGCAGCCGCGGGACAGGGATGAATCGGAGCCGACTGCGCGTTCAGAGTGTCGTCGGTTGCGCGAGAGTTGTTCGCTCGATCATCGTGATTGGTTATGCAAGTCGTTGTTGCAACAGAGGCGCCGCCGAGTTACGCGTCGCGTTATCCCGCGTCCAATCACGAAAGTACACCACTGCACCTTACCCGCAGCTGTGACGTACCATCGATTAGCGAAAAAAAGTAGTGGCAATCGGACGTGAAATTCCGGCCGGTCGGGGAAAAACAGCTCTCCCTTGGCTCGCGAAAATTCTTGTTCACCGGATCATATATGGACTGTACCAGCGGTGCGATGGCGGTCGAAGCACATCATGATTGATCCCTTTCCCATGTATGGCACCGAGACGCGATGCGGGGAACTTTTCAGCCTCATCGTGTCGGGATTCACGCGCGAAGAGGGTGGAAGAGGTACGTGGGTGCGTGTACACGGTACGTACCCACATCTGTCTCCAAAGCCCAGCGCGTCGCGATATTTCACGCTACGGTATCGCGAGATTACGGCTACAGCGTCACTGCCGCTGCTGCGCTCGGACACGCATTTTTGGCTTCGTTATGCTTGGATGCTTGCAGTGGGCTCCTGAAATGGTATTCTCGAGAGCGCGGTGCGGGTGAGGTCGGGAAAGCTTTTTCGACCGTTTTTACGCAGGTATTGATATTTTTTTAATTAATTTGGCATTGTACTCGACTATGATCATAATAACGGCAACAACAGCGAGTCAAAAATCACACGAGCAGAACATTCATTAACGGTGGATATAATCACGTAGACGTATACCTTCAGTGGACAAGGTAAAAACAAAAGATATTCGCCTGGGGGGTGAAAAGCAATTTAATTTCCCAGCCAATTTGCTCGAAATGTCAAAAAGCTGCGACGGACACCGAAAATAAGCTACCCACTTCTGTATATATACGTATGCAACAGTATATATAGTCATGCGCACGAAACAGACAATACGATTTTTCTCACTAAACTTTCGTCCGGGCACGTGCGAATCGCCAAACTTTTTTCACATCCGTCCGGGCTCCCTGGCAGTCGCGAATATAAAACACACAACGTTATTAGCCATTAATTCGACTCGAGTATAGCATACCAGAGGACGAATGGAGCGGCGCTTCGTGCGTCATCCGGTCGAAGGGGGGGAAACAAGGAGTAGAGTCGTTTTTCAAAACACCACAACGCTGGTAATCAACGGTTAAATTTGTAAAGACCGCTGATTACGAATCGGCTGTCGAATTTGCAAAATTCAACACGGAAGCAACACTATACGGCTGGGACACCCCCAACTCCCGCTCGCCCCGTCGCCAAGTATGTATACACATCACCATAGCCCAAAAGCGCGAGATACAGGAGCTGCGGTGTACAGCGCGAGCGCGAAACAATTACGAAGTTTCTATTGGCAATCCGAGGCAGGCGCGCGCCCGCTCGTGTATATACATGTACATTATATGCGCATCTTCGCCTCGCCGGCCCCATCATGTATGGACCCGCGCCATCGCGGGTTATAGTACAACGGGCCGAGAGGCCACTATAGCACTCCCGCCGCTGTTTGCGTCCAGAAAATACGACTTTCAGCTGGTGGATAGGGCGGAAGGGGGGGGGGGGATGCCGAGTGCAGTTTCAGCCGGCACAATTACCATCGTAAAGCAGTCGCCCGGCCGCGCTTCCGTTTACGCGTTTATGAAAGTGCGGAGGAGGCCGACTTGTCTTGCAAGATGTCGACTACTCGCTGGACCGCGCGGAGTTTGGATCCTGTGGTATATATAGGAGGCGTGCTTACAACGATGCGGCTGTTTCCCCTGATTGGGAAGGGAACGAATTTATGGAGCACAAAGATGGTCGAGCAACGATAGCTCGCTCGCGTTTCATCCCGAAGAATAATATGGGAAAGGGCGTGCATCGTCGTGCACAGTGCGGCGGTAAAAAGTTGATGAGTGACGCGATGGACGGGTTTATTTTATGGTTGAATGGATGGGCGCTTTTCAAGGGGCTGTATAACGCGGCAGGAACGCGTCGATCAAAGGTTTTGAAAGTTATTGTTGCTATGAATGGAAAGGCGTATAAACGCGCGTTGAACTTGCAATGGTGGCGTTGAATAATTTTTGTTACATTTATTCCGAATATTTTTTTTGGTCATTAATAAAAAACCGCGAGAAATTCATTTCCACCGACGATTTTTTCAATGGTCGCTGTAGTAGCGAGTTATTGTGTTTCTTGAATCGTTTGAATAACAAATATATGTATGATTGATGAGTAAAATAGAAAACCACATATTCTACGAAAACGATTTCCTTTCTCGCAATGCAATCGTCGGTATTAGAATTATTTTTCCTAAAAAAAAGGCCTGCGCCGAAATAAAATAACATTAATATGTAATATAAAAAAAATAGCTACTAAGCTCCAGCAGTACAAAAATTACATCACAAATATTTATTATTTACACGTAGTACAAAACCTGATAAATTTCTCAACGGTTCTCAAAATTTGTAATGTATATTTTGCAAAAAGGTGATTTTAATGTTTAATTTATTAAAAATTTTCGTCATTCGAATAAAATTCCACCTATCATACTTTATTGGATTCCCTAATAAATCAAAACTGGAGAGCTTTATCCCAAACTATTCATAAAATCAGTTCAAGTGATGTTTACTTCGAAAATTCGTATCAACGGGGCTTTCATAAAGGGGCTCGATAAAAGAAAAACATGAATATACCTGCAGCAGGGCCCTACTTCTCCCTCTCGAATGCAAAATACGAAATTGAGCTATTCATTAAAACTTTCGCTAATCAAATCCATAAATTAACCTCGTTAGCCGATTGAATTTACGACTCCCATCAAATTGCAAAAAACTCGGGATACCAAGGGGTGCTCATGCGGGTAAAATAAACGTAATTATTCAATGTTCCAACGATAATTAAATACGATTAATCACATTTGGAAAAAAAGACATCGATCGGGCGTTTCGAAATAAGCAGTTGTATCAGTATCATTATACGCAGTAGTTGACCTCTATTTTTTTATTTAGAACTATACTGGATGACAGAGATTTTTTACTGGAGGAGAATTAACAAATGTATTAAGGTGTATAGCTGATACGCAATTACAATAGATGTATAACAGGCATAAATTTAGTACTAGACAAACATCTACTTTGCACCAAAGAATGACGGTATTATATTTACGCATTGTAAGGTAAACTTTTAATTAGACAGTGAAATAGTGAGGGGAACTTGTTGCAACAGTTGCGCGGAGGTGTACAACAGGGTGAGAGGAGGGTGCAAAGGGAAGAAAAGTTTTTTGTGTATCGTATAAGCTAGCTTTGAGCTTACCTGTACTAAATGACGCGATGTGCTTTGCAATTAACGGAGAAATTATTAACGGCTTTCTCGTGCCAAGTAATTACTGCTGAAGCTCAAAGTTTGATTCAATACAGGTATTTCGCTCTGTTATGCGTATATTGCGTATTCGATGTGTGTATTATGTACGTGCATACTGTTCTCTTGAATATATTGGAACGTGTTTGTATGATTATGACCTGATCTCATATCTGAAACATCTAATTAAAATTGTATCAAAGTATTACTGAAACGGGTTTTAATTCTTTTTGAACTTAACTTAATATTTAATTTTTTGTTACTCATAAGAACGTTCGTACTATAGTTTGTTTTTGTTTTCAAAGAGTTACAGTACGGAATACATACCAATCGGATTGAAACTTTGATTCTACGCTTGAAGTTTTCATGCGATCATGATCCATATCATTACACATTGTTTTCGTTGTCTATTTGATATTTTAGATAATAGAATTAAAAGATTTCTTATCCTATTGACTAAAATTACAATTTCAAATAATACCGTTCCCCGTTTCATCCCCGAGATGCACTACTTACAAACTAAATGAGATTCCAAACAGTTCTATGAACGAATCGTCAATTCAGTTAAAATACCGCTCTCGAGATTGACTTTTAATTAAGGAGCTTAAAGCCGAGGTCTTATTTTTCGACTCGCAAGCCGTTACAGACCCTCGAAACGTCTTACTCTGCAAGCTCCTCTTCCTCATTAGGAAAAACAGGGAGAAGGGGGGGGGGCGGGGGCAAAAAAATTACTTACTCCCGCGAAAAGGAAACAAAAAATGTCGTGAAAAAAGTGCGCAGAGAGGTATATGGCAGACGAAAGGGAGAAAAAAAAAGAACTGAGAGAGTAAGCTCACTCACTGCATTAAAACAGCAGGGAGAGAAAGGCTCACCTCAGGCTTGTTCGTGGTTACTGCATAATCCTCCATACCCGCAGCTAGATGCGTTCTATATGCGAGCGAGGAGAAGGGGGGACGGGCGATTGTCTTAAATTTAAATAATCACGGAAAAATGTTAATGTCTCGTGGGGACGTAATTCAACGATAAAATGAACGGCCAAATGTATTCCATGCGGAGAAGTCCTCGTCTTCTCAGGGGCTTCTTCTTTTCCTTCTCCTTCGTCTTCTGCTTTTTACAGTACTGAGTGGAACAAAAGAAAAGTACAAAAGGAGCCCCGGTGGCAGCCATAGCTGGCAGAGCTAGCGAGCGGACCAGATGGCTGGGGAAGCGTGGCCGGGTGTGCTGGGAAAAAAAGCTGGGTGCTGAATTGAATTAATTCAGGGAACATGATATAATGTATATGTATCTATTGGAGAAGAAAAACATCGGGGCAAGGAAGACGCGGGTGAGTTTATGTAAGAGTGAACGGAAAAATTTTCTCAAAAAGATTACTCTGGTTACAGGGCGCACTTCCACTAGAGACATAAAAAAAAAAATTCCTGCGCTAATTATTTGAGTGTAAAGGGTATGCTCTCATGCACTTGGATGTTCAAAGTACCATTGCTTTGTGCTTCGTTTCCTTCTTTCCTTGAATTATTTCACTTTTCAATCTCGTTTATCTATATATATATACGTGTACGGGTGCGCAAGCACTCGTTCGATCGAATTGAAAATGCACAGTTTGCGTACACGGTAATCATACAACTTATATGTATTGAATAGTCTCTGCGTTGAATAAATCTATCAATACAGGTTTAATTCTGCTACGTTGATTGGATGCATTCAAAATAATTATACACTCACACGGAAACATTATAGTTTTGTACTTACTTGTGCATGTCATTCAATACAATATTTATTAAATATGGATGATAATATGCTTCCAACGGTAATTTGAATTTTTCTAAATTTCATCAATAATATAATAAAGATTAATTATAATCAAGTAAAAATCATACCCGCCATCACCGATGACCCGGACATTCACGTTTTTCACCTGGTTCTCCGCGTTTTTAATCAACCAACCCAATTATTATACGATCAAGCCACTTCTACAGCACGAAAAGTCGGCAAGCACGCAGAGCCGATTTGTCCGCGGAATTTCCTTTTGATGCTCTCTCGGCCATTCCCAATAGTGTAGCACCCTACGGTCCTTCCCGTTTCTCCACCGTCAATATGGCCGCTGGCGGCCAATAGCATAGTCGGCTCAGGTGACTTTTACGACGGAGCTTTTGTCCGATGCGATTACCCTTTTATATACGGGGCCGGCGGAGATTCTAGAAAAGCCCGGGATGATGACGAGTTCTCTTTTGATCACCACGCGCACAAACGCACCACGCGCTCGAAAACTTCCGAGTCCAGCTGGCCGTAAATATCGCGGAAGATCCTCTGCGAGTTCTCTTTTCGCCCTTTACACTCGACAAGATATTTGTTTTTCTCTCCCTCCCTATGATTAATCAAATGAGTCAGACCGAGGTACATCGAGTGCTCTCAAATAATACACTCGCGTTTGATTGAATCAAACTTGAAAAATCGTACGAGGCATGAATTTTCCGTCATCCCAAACGTCGATGGGCTTGTTCAGCTAGCAGTTTCAAGTCGGGGTAAGTTTGGGCCGAGAGACGGCGAACGCTCGCTCGGGGAGATACTCCGTCGCTTTTTCGTGCTCCGCTCTGGCGAGAAGGGGAACGCGGGAGAAAGTAATATTGCTGCAAATACGAAGTTTAAATTATAAATCCCAAAGTTTTGAAGTAAGCATTCGGTGTTCGAACATCCTCATTTCAACTTGGACTACTCAGTCGGAATTACGCGAGTGCGCGTATCTATACGGGCCATTTCACAAAAACTGCGATATTTTATGAAGCCTATGTTTATAAACAATGCATTTTGTTGTTTCGAGCCAAAACTTTGAAAAAACATTGTGAACTAATTTCGAAATCGAGTCGAAAAAATATTTTGCGTGGCTGTTAAATGCAAAAAACAGGCTAAAATGTCATTAACGTAAAGCGAAGCAGTTGAAACATCATTTTTAGAAGCCTATACCGTCTATGTGTTGAATTTTTCATATTTTTAAAATGTATTTTCCGAGAATCTGAATTATCTAGCACCTTTTCTAGTAGTTTAGGACTATTAAAAAAAAAATTTACAAGTGCACGAGGCCTAGTGGTCCATTCTTTGACATTTGGATTTTACCATTTTGTATAGTAGAGCGAAAGCTTATCGAACAAGCATATCACCCAATTTTTTTCAACTAGAAATTTTAATGTGGCTAGTCTTAGTTTCATCATGAATATATAGAGTTATGCTGGCTAAAATAAGCGGAAATTACCGTAATGTCTCTAATTTTGGGGGTATTTTGAATTATCAATAAGGTGACTATAGTGTACGACGGATTTTAGTATGCATATTTACCAAACTAAATGCCGTTGAAAAATTCCGATTTAGGGCTTTAGAATAGTAACAAAGTAGCACT
This sequence comes from Copidosoma aretas, assembly GCA_030522625.1. Lineage (NCBI taxonomy): Eukaryota > Metazoa > Arthropoda > Insecta > Hymenoptera > Encyrtidae > Copidosoma > Copidosoma aretas. The sequence continues at coordinate 4,231 of JAPYYV010012361.1, read as the reverse complement.
ATTAAAGTAAAGTACTATTCTCAATGACTCATTACCGTAATGGTTAAAAAAAAAAAAAAAACCCATTTAAATTAACATGTGAATTCGAAAAATGATAATAGAGCCAAGCCTAAAAGTTTCCAGCTAGTTTGGTTCTCACATAAAGTAGAAAAATTAATAAAATAAATCCAATCAGTCTTGAAAATCCGATTTCACCCACTAAAATATCCCGTTTTTCGTGAAATGATTCATGTATATATTATGAAATGAGATTACTGTGTTACTTGTATTACTTATTATATAATTACATTATTTACGTATACGTTATTAAAAACTGCTCTATTTCAGTTTTAAGTGTAAGATAAATCTACTCACCTTATGTCTTACTCCGTTGTTGATCGCTCACTGCACAGTATAATACGTGTTCACTCGACGAATGACTAGATAACACTGCAAGCAAAGCCTCCTCTGATCTGAGTCAGCACGTAATGTATACTGTCAGCATGAGATATGGGTGAGTCAGTAATGTCAGTATAGTAGTGTCAGTGAACTCGATGAGCTGCGCACTTTATACTGTGCAATGAGCTGCGCTGTTCACCTGATCTTTTGTATACAGTGTGATCTAGTCATCCATCGAGTGAACACGCATTATACTGAGCTGTGAGAGATCAACAACAGAGTAAGAAATTTTGAGATTATGTTTCGTGAGTAGACTTAGCTTATTACACTAAAAACTTAAATAGAGTAAATTTTAGAAAACTTTTTTTTCGCTCTCCACATAGTATATTCATTTATTACATTTTTATCGATCTTCTGGGTCAAATGACATGATAAAGAGTATGATATCATTTATTGTCTATATACGATTTATTTCACTTGCCCCAGAAGATGGATAACAATTTTTTTAATTAAATCGAGTAGTTTTTAATAACGTATACATGTATAATTTAATGAAATAACGAGTTGCATCATAATAATAATGATAATAATAATAATAATAAAAATAGTCTTCATACTTAGTCATTTTAATATATAATATATACAAATGAATTAATAAACGTAGACGAACAATTGACAACCAATGAAACATCATTGCCAAACTCGAAACTTAAACATAACAGTTTTTAACAACGTACATGGATCATTTTACAAAAACTATACGATATTTCACGAAGCCTATGTTTATAAACCACACATTGACTATTCATTACAAGTCAAAACTTTTATTGAAAAGTGTAAACTAATTTCTAAAAGGTAGCTCTTTTAAAATCAAGTCAAAAAATGCTTGCCGTGGTCGTAAGATGAAAAAAATAGGATAAAATGGCCCCATTACTATAATGCTTTTTTGAAGTCTTTAAAAAATCCCATTTTAAGTAATATGTGTTTTCTAAAAATGACTAGAGAGCCGAGCCCAAAAGTTTCCAGCTAGTTTGGACCTCGCCTAACGTAGAAAGTATTATAAACACTGAATTTCCAAAATCCTATTTCACACACCCAATCGTCCCGTTTTTCGTGAAATGACCCATGCACATTATCTGCGTTAGCTCCGACTGGAGATGGGTGAAAAATTGGCGCGTCGCCCTGTATAGTTGCGGATTCAAAAGGGGCGGATGGTTTTGAAAGGAGGGCGTCCCTCGACCGATAGGCGTACATCGTTTCACTATTGCGAGTTTCAATCGTGACAATGACGATCGTATCGCACAAGGCTACTCTTTTGCGCTCAGCGAGCGCTCATGGTCCGGAAAAAGCTCAAGCTTACCCTGCCCACGTGGGTTTTCCCTCCTCGGGCCAGGCGTAAGCGTGCACACGCGTATACAACACACGGGGCAGGCTCGGGATCGCTCGCTCAAGATGCAGGCCCGTCATCGTAACGCGCGCAGACACGTGAGCTCGCTCGCGCTCCACCGACAGAGGGGGATCGGTCGGTCGACGATGCGGCGCGAGGGGTGAACCGAGCGACGTCTCGATAAGCGTGAGTCTCCGAGAGGGGTAGGGGGGGGGGGGGTGCGGGGGGGGGGTGGGGCCGGGGGGGGGGGGGGGGGGGGGGGGGGGGGGGCTTCGGTCTGTATGTCTACGTGCACGGCTGGTTAAGCGTCAAACCGACGCGCCTACGGGGCGCAATTTCTCGCCGTAATGCACACACGCGCGCGTCATCGGCGCCAGTGCGTAAGTACACACACCCACGGCCCTGGGCTCGCTCCTTCGAAGGAAAGCGCGGAACTGCTGGTGGGCGCGCTCCGGGGACTCGCGATTTGATTCTGCGGGCGCACCCGAAGAAGGTCTCTCCGGTGGGCAGAGCGCGGGGGCGAGGGGGCCATTATAAGCCGACAGCCGTACAGCGATCCGTTGATGGGGGGGCGAGAGGATTCCGAGGTTTTACCCTTCCTCTGTTTCCGACCAGGATGTTCATTGCGCTCGACGCGCGGGGACGGCAACAGTCGTGGTGTACGTTAAATTGAGGGAACACGTTACGATGATGGTTCGTGTCGCGAAAAATGTAATGTCAGGCGGGCGTGGAAAAAAAAAAAAAAAAGTATGGACAAAAGGCGATTGAGCTTTCGTATTTGCGGCGGGCGGCGTCCCGAGCCATGCGTGTCCTTACAATAGTATCGAGGGTAAAAATGGAGCCCGTGACTCGATGGATCGATACACGATCGGCGGGGAGAGAGTGTTATTTTTAATCATCGACTGGCATCGTCATCCTCTATATATATTGTACGCATTTACAAACACGCTGACGCGCGAGAGCAGGGGTATATGTTATATTATACGTGACAGAGCGCTCGTCTACAAATTTGAAAAAGCCGTCCGCGTACTTTGGAATCGTTTTGTCGACAGCGAGAGTAGGATCGAGTGGCTCGTAATCTTCATGGCATAGTCGGCTAATGGAGCGAGATTTTGTGCGGATAATAATTTTGCAAACGCGTACCTCGTCGTAGGGATTATTCTAAAAACTCTCGGGGATACATTTGCATGATGAATCGTTGAATGTTTTCCAGGAATTGAAATTTTTTTGCACTCCAACGTAAAATGTTTGATCCGAAGGGTGTATTAGGCGGCATGGCTTCGTTGCGCGACTCGTACATTAAATTCTCTTGAAATAATAACCAAAACATAATGTGTCTCCCGCGTAACACGTGATTCTCATGTATTTACGACCGTAAGGACAAAAGAATCAACTGCGAATGAAAACAGCGAAACGCGCGAGCCCGTAAAAGGCCAGCGGGATCGCAAATGGGCGGAAATTAATGACGCGGCTGGCCGGCCGGCCGGGGGTCGCGCGTATATACATAGATAGCAAGAGCCGTTAAGCGCAACTTCATGACGAATGGAATCGAGCTTTTTTTACAGCCGCCATCAATACACGTCGAACATGGACACGGGGGGGGGGGGATGTGTTGTATAAACGCGAGATTCAAACGAGCAATGAAAAGCTATATTTCATCGTGAGCGACGCGCGTGGAAACGGGAGAGACGCCGCTGCGGCCAGCTGCAGTGCACGCGGGACTGATTCGGACATTCGACGCCTTTTCCGATCGAATTCCGAACACGATTGATCTCTTGGTCGTACCGGCCGCGGATCCAAAAGCGCCCGAGACTCGCGCTCCGATGATTATTTCCGACTACTACGTATACCGGCCGCTCCACTTTCACCCGCGGAACAAAAGCCGGGGAATTCCCCCCCCCCCCCCGGCTGTCGAGCGAGCAATCATCCGGAGCAAGGTAAGAGTGAAGTTGAAGAAAAAAGAAAAAAAAAAGTACAGCAACCGGCGCGGAAAATTTCTCCCCCCGTGGGGGAAAAAAATAATTGCCCGTAATGGCCGCGCGGTCTCGGGCGAACCGGTTTTTCGCTCCAAAACTTCCGACGAAGCGGTGGCGCACGCGCCTGCCTATCGCCCCCCCACGATCTGCGCTGAAAAATGGCGTCGCGGTCGCAGGGAATACGCCCAACAGCGTTGTTTCCGCAAAATATATATGCAACACACGTTAGGCGGACACGCACTTCGGTCGGACAGTAGGGTGTGTGCACCGGCAAATGGACCGCTCGGCGTTTGCGGGACAACAATGACGACGCGCGGCGCGTGGGTCGGTATAAACTCGACGTCGGTGCAGTTTCCAGCGGCCGAGGAGCAGGCGGTCCGCACGCTTCGCCGTCGACTAATCGCCGGTTATTGTTATACGACTGCGGAGGGCACAGCGCACACCGGATAATCGCGCCCCCGCCCCCCCCCCCCCCCCCGCCCGCCCCACG
>JAPYYV010012360.1:0-18823 GCA_030522625.1 Copidosoma aretas | reverse complement strand
TTTTCCCCCGTTTTCCTTTTTTTTTTTTTTTTTTTCTTCTCAAACGCAAGATTACAACCATAGTTGGAGTGTTCCACCTCTGCAACGCAGCAGTTCTTCAATTTCGTACGCGACGCGCGCAGTGCATTTTAGAGTAAGTGTATACCGGCAGTTGCACGCGCGCGCGGAAAAAACCGTTGGCGGGACATCGCAAAATTTCCAAAACAAATCGATCGCCCCAACAACAACAACAACAACAACAACAGCCCCGCGAACCTCCAAATAATCCATGCACCTGCGCACTCTCGGATCGAACGCGCAATAATAACAATCACGTTCACAGCCGCCTCGTACCGGGGCCCAGGCGTCGACGAGGACCTCAACTCTTACGCGGCCCGTATCGCCTTCACGGGCAACTCCCGGGTCCTCGGGCCCCTGTGCATCGCCGTGGGCAGTCTCATGCTGATCCTGGGGACGCTGCTCTGCGCGCTGGCCAGACGGGCGCGGAGGCGCGAGCGCCGCGTCGGCTTCCACTGTCCGGTCCACGGGGACTTTTATCCCATCAGTCCGTCGCGCGGTGCCAAACTCATCGCCAGTCAGTATATTGTTTAATAAGTACATTACGCGCATCGCATACTCGGCGCATCATATACACGGCGCACGCGTTATGCATGATTTTGCATGATGGTTGTGCGCGAAATGGGTCGTACTTGGATTCGTGGGTATCTTATCGAACGGGGAGGCGACAGAAGTACACAACTTATGTAATAGGTCTCGATTAGGAGTTTGGGCCTGAATTCAAAGCAGCGCCTAATGTCGTACGAGACATCGCCGAGCGACGGACAGCCTCGGGAAAACGCGTTTTCCTCGTTCGGCGCACGCATACGGATATATTGTTTCTTCACAACTTTTTTGTTCCAAACTGCACGCGAAACATCTGGTTTTTCGCACGCCGCGCCGCCACCGTCGTACAGACACGCTCATTGTGTAACGCTGTAAGTATAATCTTCCTGTGCGCGGCGCGGTGCGACTCGCGTGTGCGTCGAACGTTTCCTTCCTCCACCCGTCAGCCGACCGACGACTTGACGAGGAGGCGTCGCGCGCCAGCTTCGCTTCCTGATGATTATATGCATGCGCGGCAGAAGTTGAGGCTACGCTGATGTATAAGTATGACCAGGAGAGATACGCGATAGTGTTGTTGTCCAATCGGTACATACGTAACGCTACATTATGTATCCTCCGCGTTCGTAAGAGAATCGAATTACCGCGTGCTATGACATATTGATGATGGCACTAATATATCCGATGCGACACCGAGCTCAAGATCACGCTGTAAATTGCAAGCACCTGCAAGACACTGGCCGTCAAGAAAAATCGAGTATCACAAAATTACAATACCTTGACGTGGTAAAAACCCAAACCACGCGCGAAATTCTAGTTTTTCTGGCGTAAAAAATCCGCTTTCTTCGGTTTCAGTATATACAATTATACATAGGCGTCAGACTATTTTCATTCACACCGATTTATTTTAGAACCAAAAATTTTCCACTGCGACATTTTTTTCGTTCGCGCGAAATGGGGATTATTCGTAAATCTCAACTGTCGAGAGCTCTGCACTTGTACAACAATTCGGAAAAAAACAATCAACGTAACATAGGTCATTATATCTAAGTTGAGGTACAAAAATCGACCGATGTAAATTGAACGTGTAATACAAAGACAGGGGCAGCCATCCCATCATGATACCAATTTCCAAGTAGATGATCATCATCACCATCATCGCATATACCCGCGTACCCTCTTGTATATCATGTTAGGGGAAAAAAAGAATAGAAGAATCGTTTTGCCATAAATTTCAAATCACCGCACGCAGATGCGGAGCCCAATAATGTAGATCCCAATCGCGCCAAAACGGTCCCGCCGTCCTCTCGCCTTGGCGCTATTTCAGCCTCCCGGCCGAAAAATTCGGAAAAGCTCGACCAGCCGCTCAGCTGCACAGAGATGGAGATGGAGAGAGTAAGAAAGAGGTGTACAGAAATTAAGAGCGCGAAAATCCAGGACGAGGCTAGAGGCCAGAGAGAGAGAGAGAGAGAGAGATCGGGTAATCGGATTGCCCGAATTCAGGCTAATGCACCGGGACAGACCACATGCACGCGCGCCATATGTGTGTGTGTGTGTAGTACCTACTTGTAATTATGTCGCGCATCTAGCGCGCGGTCGGGTCGGTGCGGCTTACCGGTCAACGTTCATTCCATTTGTACATACGCATTATAGCCTATCTGATGTGTACTGTTTTATTCTAATTTATTTTTTTCATTTGGCTTGTACTTTTTAGTACTTTGGAGCAGATCTCACTTTTTAAGGAGTCAGCTTGAAACGTATACAGAATGAGACGATGTGTTGATTCGTACGCTGATATTTTATACGTAATTTTTTTAGAAACGACGTTCGGTCGTGGGTCGTGTCAATTTTGTCATTACTATGGAATCTTACCTCGCAAAGATTTTTTTTGGGATACATTGTATATGTCGTAGGTGAATAGAGAATTCAAATAACGTTCATTCGGCTAAATGACCAGGCATTTAGCTAGCTGCCTGAGACACCTTCGGCATTTAGAAAAGCAAGAATGGTATGTTCGAAAAAATGTTTAATATGCACGTATTTAGTATTACATTGGCCTCAAATATTTACAGTACAGCGCTTTGTCGTAACATTCATTGAACAATTTCGTCATTAAATGCTATACAGGAGAAAAAATCGAAATGTTATTCAATTTATTTAATTATTGGGCAATGTTTGAGAACCCCTACCTTGATGAGACCTTGAGAGTTACGCTCTGTAAATACTCGTGCTTTCACTAGCTTTGTTGTCTACTTGGATATCGATGTAAACAACGAGTAAATCCTAACAAATTTGCCATTCATCTTTAACGTGTTTTAACAAATAATATACATTTGATTATATCTCCTGTATCTGATTTAATGGTGAAATTGTTGAATGAATGTTACGACAAAGCGCTGTACTGTAAATATTTGAAGGCAATGTTTCTTTTTTTATACAAATGAAAACTGACGGAGATATACCGTATGAAAGTTATGCGTGGCGTCATACCTGTAGTCGATTATGCATTGGATTGTATACATGTATGACGTCGTACAGCCCCCACTCCTGAATTTTGATTTGCTCTATCTTTGGCAATTTTCTTTTATATGAAAAAAGAAAGAATACATGTCCAATATTTTTTGACAACCTACCTGACGGACCAATTTTTATTTTTCATGCTAGGACCCGATTAGACGAATGAACGTTCTTTGATAACTGAATTGTCTATCTGCCGGTGGTTAGCTAACATCCTAGGCAGCAAGCTAACCGCCTGAATTCTCTATTTGCCTACGACATATACATAATACATATATGTATACTTAGTACTAGCTGCATTCAGTAAGTAGCTGTTGCGGCGAGGTACGACGGAAGTGGTGCGGTCCAGAATTCTCGAGGATTCTACTCGAAACTATCAGGGGTTTACGCGCGTTCAGAAGGTGGCGCGTATATTACTATGTTCTATATCGACCGCTGATCACTCACTATATAATCATCACTATAGAAATCCTCATCAGCAGTTTTCTGGGATGTCCGAAACTTGAATTTCACTCCAAGAGTACCGTGATAGCATATCATATACGTAAAGGTACCGCACATGGCCCTATACAAGCACTCAGCTAATGTGAGAAATTTTGAAATTCGCCGGCTCGGTTAATTACGTGGCAAGACAATCACGCGTGTGTACGTATATGAAAATATATCATGTTGTATAATTAACAATACGTGCATGATACATGCGCGTTCATCCGCGCTGCGTCAATAAACTCCTCAACCGCCCATGAGCTCCTGATACTCGAGTAACTCTGCCGCTCTGACATCAACTATAAGTATTATACGTGCGGCACATCAGCTAAGATCAGAGCAGGGCAGAGCTCTTTCGACTACCGTGTGCAGGCAGTGCAGGTATACTCTCCTGGTACTCTTGGAGTAAAATTCAATGATGAGTGATCAGCGGATGCGACAAACATAATATACGCATACAACGAATAAGGTAAAGTCGCCTATTATGGGGCATTTTTGGCCAGTCATTTCAATTACAATTAATTTATTCTTACCATAAACTCAGAGCCGTCAAGTTTAGGTATCGTTAGAATCGCTGGATATTCCTGAATATTATTCAAATTTTTGGATTCCATTTGGACTTAAAATAAAAAATTTGTAAACAAATAATGACAGAATGGAAATGCTCCTATCATGAGACAGTTACAAAATTGATATGGTTGTTCTCCTATCATGAGACAGCACCTATTTCTGTGTTTACTATTATTTAAATGTGTACTTGCAAGAAGTTAAATCTATTTACACACGTACTTACATACGTTTATGCCTTTTAATAGTAATACGTTCAATTTTAATTCGTCTCATCATAATAGGAGCCTCCCATAGTTGAGGTTATGTTTGAATTGCACCTATTATGAGACAGGGTTTTACAGAAGAAACAAATTTCTAGCACGATAGTGTTGGAAAGAATCCAATATTGTTATTGATTTTATAAGATAATACTATGCTAATTCTTAAAATAATTTTTCTTGTCAAGTTAAAGCTTTGATTTAAATGTATCAATGGGTAACGATCGAGTCTCTCGCTTTTTGTTCCCCTGCATCTCCGGCTGCCTGACTGCCTGATGAGTGCTTGCGCTGTAAAGGCTCGCTCGCGGGTCGACTTTGATTTCGATCGAGCGACGGCCTTCTTGACCGCTTGACCGAACGTAACCGGTCGCCCCTTAACCCGTGCGGGAGCCGAGATAGTAAACATAAGGCCTTTTTGCCATCGGCCCGACTCGCGGAGCTTTAATCGTGATGGGCGTTGATTTGCCCCTGGTGTTTTTATGTTTAGCCGTGTAAGTATAGAACTGGCTCGCGATCAGATTAGCCGCGGGCTCGGTGTTCGGGGAACCAACGATAGCAAAGCTGCTATTAGGGAGATATTTAAGTAGTTTTATTCCCCTCTCGCACGCAACTTCAGGATACTGCTGCTGTGGCTCCGACGCTCGCGGAATTTGCTTATCTGTCGAGTGCGACGGCGCGATTATCTTGGATTCCTTTTTTCGCTTTTCCGTTAACGATCGAATTTTTTAAATTGGTGATGTGTCGCCGTGCGCGTTCGGGCGGAAAAGTAATGCTGCCTGTCGGGCGATCGTTATTGAAATTTAACGTTGCTCCCGCAAACTACAATCGCTTTGTGACCCGATGCGCCTAATGAAATTTTTCGGACCAACTAGCATGAAATTTGTTGAAAAAATTTTATGAACTTGTAGATACATTATTCGACGTTGAAATTATACGTCGTTGAAACCAGAGTTATTGCTTTTTTATGTCGAACTTCGAGCTATCCGGTTTTCACCCGAAATCCCGAGCTGTCCGGTTTTTGCCCGAAATTCCTAAAGTCTCTTTTTCCTCCCGATAACGAGTTATCCCCCCTTCTTTGTGCTCAGCTGAGGTATCCCATTATCCCATTACAGGCGACGATTATATACTCTGGACAAGCAGTTTAAAAGGAGAAATAATTGGCGTTGAGTAATTTTTAATTTGGCCCCTTCGATATATTTATTCAGCATGTAAGTAAGCGTCTACATCAATCGTATACATATCCAGATACATGAGGTGCAAAACTACGAGGCCGAGGAGACTCTGGATCGATGATTTCGATCGGATTGCACGTGCGTAGTGTATAGGCCCCATATTGTTCAACTCTTTTTTATTTCTTTTTTTTTACTTGTAATCGCTAAAAACCACGTAGTGAAATCGATCGATTTGTTTAAAAATTGACAGCTTATAAGAATATTATCAAGCGAGTGCATTGTGCGCCGCTGCACAATCTATATCACTGTTATACCCAATGCAGTGGGCGCTAACAACTGATCACTCATAGATATGTATACATACAAGCTACATGCGTTTCATGTATGGGTGCTGGGCTGGGGCTCTTTTTTTTCCTTTATTTTTATTTCCGAGTAGGTCACAGAGTTAACGGCCTTCGTTACCCTACTCCGCACACACACACGGTATATAGATACATACATAATACATCTTATTTTACGAAAACGCGTAAAACATGTAACTACTCTCAAAACGTTAATACTTACATGCACGCTCTCCCAGGGAATGGGGTGCATTCCTGGCTCAGTATATATAAGCTTTCCTCTAGTACCCGAAAAGTGAAACGCATTACCATTATTTCATTTTCTAGTGTACCTCGTCCTTTATACGTAAAGGGGAAAGAAACAGTGTATAGGAAAACTAATACACGCATAGATCCCGTTGCTCGCGTGCAAGAATATATAATATATGATGATCACCTATACTATATCCATGGATCCAAAAAGAATATATATGCACAATTAACGTGATAACAATTGCCCGACGTACGTATACATAATATAATTATACCTGTACTCGACCATTTCCAGGCAAGAGCCTCAACACCGGCAACAACGGCGGCTGGCTGTCGTGTTTCCGGCATCAGGATCAGCAGCAGCAAAGGTCGACGAACGGAGTGAACGGGCTGCGCTCGGGCCTGCCCCTTTGTCCGCACTCGGTGCTGAGCAGCACGCGCAGCTCCGTGAGCAGTTCGCCGCTCAGTCCCTGTCCCACGCCCACGCCCTTCCTCGTCACCTCCGGCTCCATGAGGTGAGACGACGTGTCTATCATACATGTATGTATGCGGATGGGAACACTATAATATACAATACGTATATACTTGCATGCGCAATACGCACACCCCGTTATACGAATCTTTTTTTTTCCTACCGTCACAAATCGATTATCTCTCCACTGCTTTTTTTTTTCCGCGGGGCAGCAAGTAGGGTACTTGGTGTACTTATCATGAAAACAGAGAATTGCGGGGGTCGCGGAAAAATAGCCGCGCCGCGCTGAAAATAGATCGCCCGCGCCTCGTGAATTAGTTATGAGACGCGCTGGTGTACTATATACTTACAACGTGTCGCCGTCCCGGTCGTGCGCTGTACTGTATAATATAGTGCATAATGTGTATGTACATATTTTTATATACATACACATACGGCACTCCGATGTCCTCGTAAACTGCATGTATACTGGCGATCGATTCTCTACTATACCTTTGCCGGCCCGCGACATGTAATGTATAACTAACCGTTACACTTCTCCTTTGTTTTGTTCCATCTCCAACCAAAGGAAACCGATCCTTTTCCATTTGAAAAGTAAAAAAGAGCGATTTTTCAATCCATTCGCGATCGGAGATAGCGGGAACCCGTTGGAGCGACGGAATACTGCTTGGAAATCATTACCTTCGACTCGGCAGAGGCCAAACATTCGGGCCATTGAAACTTGTAATGAAAATGCGAAAAAGTACATGCGTATGCTTAGATATCGCGTAGAATCAGACCTATACCTTCGTGACCCTTCTCCGGTTGTACTGTCTTCCCCGGCACGACCTCGCGTGCCGATCGCCGCGCCGTGCAGTGTCCCGATCGCCGATCTCCTTCGCTGTATACTTATACTTGGTCAAATTTGATCGCGCGCCGCACGCAAGCACACGTGTTATCTAAAATTGGGTACGAGCTGTGATGTTGGATCGAAGATGTTCTTGCTTACATGTATCATGATATGCACATCACCCGTGTATTATTTATCATACACGCACGCGCACATCGCGTGAATCGATCGAGGCGGTGCATCGGGGCCGATCGGGGCGCGAGCGATCGTTCGTAAATTTATGTAATTAAGATATACTTTTTTTCTTCCAGCGGCATGGTGCACATAGGCGCAGCCGGCAACCTCTCGCCCGACCAGACCTTCGGGTCCATCAGGTCGCTCTCGGTGACGCGGGAAATCGCCAGCTTTCCCCTCTCCCGGACCCCCACGCCGCCTCCGCAGCACAGGTAACGTCGTACAACACGTTCTATTACAACATATAATATATCTGCGCAAGGCTTCAAAAGCACACGGCGGGCGAAAATATATACCGTATGTTGCATGAAACATCTCTCCATCTCTCTCTCACGTCTACATCAGGCTGATCCAGTCCAGCTCGACGTCGAACAGCGAGGATCCCCTGACGGTGATATCGATCGAGCCCGACAGTCCGGCCCGTGAATCCGAGCCCGTTCTGGGCGCAGCCTCGCACCACCAGCTGACGGCAGCGCCGGCCGCCCAGCCCCGCAAGTCCGTGAGCATCGTCCTGCCGAGCGAGCACCTCGGCTGACGGGGTGACGACGACGACAAGGGTGCTGGCCGCTAAAGTGGGGTCTCTCGACGACGACGACGACGACGGCGGCGATGATGATGACGAGCAGGCTTAGATCTGCTGATCGCATGACTATTATGCTCCGAGGGCTAAGACTGACGTATAGGTTATGATATACGTGATTATATGCTTGAACCGGCCGGCGCTTAGAAATGCAGCCTGTACATGTGTGGACGGTGTAGGCCTTCGATCCCTCGGGGGGGCCGGGGCTCCGGGGGGCGGCTCGCTTTGCAGTTTTTTTTTTTTTTTTTTTTTTTTTCTTTCGAGGGCACAAGGACATAACACGTGTATGTACGTATAACGTGCGCTCGGTTTCCCCTCGCATTTTTCCCACGTCACGTTTGCACTCGGCGCCGTACCGCGGAACGAATGGAGGAGCTGCGGAGCGAACCACAACGACCTTGAACCGAGTCGTATTAGTTAATGTATGATCCTCTTGGAGGTGCAAATTAGTTTCACATATGGGTGACGATGTTGGCCTTTCGGGGGTGGAACCAGCTCTAAGTATACCTCGTTGGCGCGTCTGTTTCCAAATTACACCGTGTGGTTCATTGTGATTCTGATGTATTACACGAACAGTCTGGAAAACAAGATACCATATACATGTCAACGGGAACCCGGTAGACGTACGAGCCACCGCGGGAGAACACTGAACTGCGAATATACTTATACTCGTGCCAAAAAGCGATTGTCTCGATGATTAACAGAGAATAATAATATCATAGACGCGCCGAAACTGTGATGCACCCGGAACCCGAAGACCGATTGATTCTCGTCCGGACGAAGCATCAGCACTTCTCTCTCGCAGCCTGCAGGCCATCGGATCCTCCTCGTGCCTCGGTCGCGCCAAGTCCCTTTAGTATATTCATGGATTCGCGAATAATGATTGAAAAATTACGAAGGAACACGAGAGTCGCTCCATCATTCGAATGTGCGGCAAGCGTGTTGAGAAAGAGTTTAAAATTCATCAAATGCCAAATGAGTACAGACTTTTAATGCGGACGGATAATATTGATGTCGTGTTTTCGAAATTAGCTTGGTCAAATTTTTCTAGTATAGTTCTCGTTAGGCGTTAACTTTTCGTTCCGTGGTGACGTTGAAGATATCGTTAGGCTGATGCTCGGGCTGACGATTTTTGTAAATATAATATTATTCATCTGATTTTACGAGCCGTTGTTGATGTACAGCGGATATTCTTAATGTATGTTACAATTCTAACATTTCATCCGAATAAAATAGTCTCGAGCTTAGAAATCGTGTATCTGCAGTGTCTTTTTCAAAATATCTTGATTAACGATCGGTAGATTTTTTAAACGAATTCTTCAGTATACCTAGCTGATAAAGATATTATTAAGAAAAAAATATGAGAATATTATAAATTAGATGATATTTGTATAATTTTTCAACTTAGGTCTCTCTCAGATAAAACAGATTTTCAATATTTATCCCCGAACATAGGTATATTAAAATCAAAGCGCGTGTTTATATTTTAATGGAAATTAGCCGTGTCGCGAAGTAATCAACGTTCATTTTTTTATAAACATTTCCTATGCAATAGCCATAAAAAAACTGCCTGAGCGTAGACTTTGATTTTTTTACATCACAGAAAATTCAGATATATCTTAATTGTGTTACACGACATGCTTCACATTCCGACTGTTGCTCTGGTATAACTTGAATTGACGATCAAAGAAACCGCGTACGTGCATTCTTTTTGGCAGTGCATTATTCCGACAGACAAATATTCTTTTAGTCTAGAACACGTAGTGCGACTATTTGTGCAACAAAATCTCGTGCATTTCTTGAAATCATCAACTCTAATAATATATAAGTATATATATTTTTTTTCAATTGTAACGTCTAATATAATACACCGAACGTCAAATGCATATTTCCAGTTTGATTGAAAGAAGATGCACGAACGAGACACTCAATACCAAGAGAAAAGTCGCACCCGGCTTATCTAAATAAAAATACAGCTCGATCATCGTGTCGAATTTATCGCAACGCGTCGCTCTGTGCACTGCTGCATCAGACCTTGCGGATGCAAACGCGAGTGCGCGTCAAATTTCACAATTTGAGCGATTTTATTTTTTTTTTCATGCCGTCGTACTTGCTGCTGACGCGCTGACTCCGAGAGCACGATTTTGTCACACATTCTTGTTCCCGTACCGTGGAGATGTATCTGTGCTGCACGGAGTAGAGCATTTATCTAACCGCTGATACAAGACTTGCGCACTATCATTTCAATGACGCCGGGAAAAGGAAAATACATTACACACGTGCCATACTCGTACTTGATGAGATACTTCTCCGCACTTTTTTTCGAATCATTCATATCCGCATGCGATTGAGCAAACATCCAGCGACGATCTTAATTGGACTTTTTTTTTTGTTCTGTACTCGATGAGGCAAAAAACAAGCAATTATTAGCCGGTCGCTAAACTCCCCACAATTATTGTAGCCAAGGCGAAGGAGATTATTTTGTCCAGTGTGCTTGTGTCACGTCGCTTAGGAGAAATACCCTGCAAACGCTGACGCGTTGTAAAAAACTAGTTTGTGATATTAAAGATTAAAAGAAATAATAAACGAACAAGTACACGTTCTTTTTGTATCTGCGTTTCGAGTAAGTTTGTGAGTGGAAAAAATGTTTTAAAAATAATACTGGCGTCTTTGGATATAAAATATTAACTTGATATAAGTTATTAAAAGTATCGTTTTTTTTTATAAAACCACACGATGGTATACTTTTTGCAGTACATAATTGTTGCTGATGATTTGATGGATGGCATACTGTAAATACATAGAGAAAATTTGATTGTTCTTGTTACTTTTTATATGAAAGACTGCTATTACGTTTTTTATGACATTTTTTCTTTGAATAGGTTTAAGTTTTTATAATATACTACGCAATTTTTGAGCGTTGCTATTTTTCGTTAACTGCGTTCTCCTATCTCCTATACTAATACTCACTTTTTCGATGCGGTATTTTCAGCGCATGTTTAGATTACCACACGAGCAACATATTAACTGCATCCATCTTCTAGTTATCATTCATGATGTATAATCAAAATCAAATATCGCTTTGATCCCAACACACGTATATATATATATATACTCGAACTCGACGCTACGTATGAAATTCCTATTATGATAGTTACGCTGTTATAGATACTCCAAACAAACTCACTTGCATATCAACGTATCAACATTGTATACAATTAATTTAAAAGAAAAGAAAAAACGCAAATATATTATATCCCTGTATATTTCTTAAGTGATAAAATACTACATGACGGTTGCTGCTGTCAGAATTTCACTTTGGAAATTCCTCGCAGATTCATACAGATTTTACGATAAAATAATAAAAAAAAGATCCAATGAACTCGATCATTTACGAAAGATACTTTTTATTTCCAACTTTTTCATCGATACACTAATCATACATTAATCATATGGAATGTAGAAAAATTACTTTTTTTTTGTCTCTATGGCTCGACCTTCCGCGGCGACGAAAAACACACTATTTGTTACGTAAAAAATTTAAGCTATCGACAATTCATACTATATATATACATATATATTTATACAAACATGTATATTTTGTCCATAGGAGAATAAAACTTTGATGAAAGTAACCTTTGGTATCTCTCTACCATGACTCGTGAGTAAAAAAAAACCCCTGGGCTCCTGAATTCCAATCCGTGCCGTCTTCCAAGCACGTATACTTACGTGGATCGTTAAATTAAAAATACTACAGATTCGTCTGGCGCGTATGTGTGCAATAACAGTCGACAAGTCGAGTGTCGATATTATATTGTTTTACGCACCCCGATAGATGATAACAATTTGGTCCTATCTACTTTCCAAAAACATACGATATGCGTAATATATGTACAGCGGAAGGACGTAATTATAATACACTCGACCGCGAAACAGACTTTACTCGTTAACTCGCAAAGAGAACCAGACTCGAGCAATAATCGGCCATCAGCAGATCCGTATGTATCATAAGAATCGATCGATATATAATATACGTGCGTCGTTTACTCAATGCCCTTCGACAACTGTCGCCTTATGTACCGGGCGACGATCTCCTGGGGCCTCTTCTCCCACTCGTGCAGCGTCTCCTTGGGCGTGGAAACCTGGAGGCAGGCGATACAAGGAGATAAACATACAATACTTGTGAAATAAAGAAGACAACGATGAACAAGAATAACCTGATCCCCGTGAAGGCGATTGAGCAGGGTGACGCAGACGATGGCCGCCCTGATGTTGGCCAAATGGGTGAAGGCCGCGAAACTGGTGCACTCCATCTCGATGTTGCGCACCCCGGCCGCGTGGAGCCTCCCGAGGTAGGCCATCTTCTGCTCCTCGGTGTGGTAGCAGAACGCCCCGTCCAGCCGGCCCTGGCCCTGGTTGGGTCACGCGTAATTTTTTCGTTGACGTTCAAATTTTGATCGGGAATGGTTTTTTTGTTTTGTTTTTTTCCCCCGTCGCGTATACCTCGTAAAAGTCCATGGCGCACATGGTCCGGGCGCCAACGACCTCGAAGCCGTCCTCGCCCGGCTTGTGCAGGGAGCACAGCTCCCTCGCCAGCTCCTGGTCCATCTCGGCCGGCCTCCGGACCTTCTCGCCGCAGACGACCTGCTCGTGGTAGGGATTGACGAGCTCGTCGACGGCACCGTTCGTCACGACGACGGAGCCGGGCTCTATGCCGATGCCCCCGCTTGTGCCGATCCGAAAGTAGATCGGGTCCCTCATGCGGGCGTAGTGCGACAGCTTGATCATCTCGTGGAGGAGAATCTGCAGGGACGAGACTCCCATGCCGTGCTGCGGGGGATCGATCGGTTGGTCATACGGAGAAGGAGGAGGAGGATCGATCGTACGTATCATGCAAGTATGCGCGCGGTAACGATATGCTTACGCTCACGGCGAGTATCGGGCCCACTTTGTACATGGAGTATCTGTACGAGTACTCGAGCGCGTCGTGCATCTTGGAGCCGGCCGGGAGTACGTCTCGGAGCTCCGACTCGCAGTACTTGGCGAACACCTTCATCCTGTGGGGTGTGCCGCCCATGCACACGAACTACGCAAAGATAATCACGGGGCGCGGGTTAGAACAAATTCTTCGTGGGGGAAAATCGCGAAAGGGCCATTTTGGTTGATATTTCATTGTAGAATTATCCTCTGTAACGGCGATTTTCTGTACATGCGTATCGGCTGTATTAGGGCGGTGATTCGTTCGAATGACTCACTCGCTCGGGAGAAACTGTATATTATACATATAATACGTGCAATACGGGAAAAGGTACGTGGATATGGTAATAAGTATAAAGAAAATCGGAAAAACAACCTTGACGTCGCCGAACATTTTGACAAGATCGTGGCTCTTGGTCCCGAGTCCCAGGTGGTAGAGAATGTCCCCGTCCAGGCCCTGAATGTTCGGGTTTCTGAGGAGCACCGTGCCACCCGCATCGCTGAAATCGATTTTCGTTTGAAACTCAATTGGTGGTTTTAATACTATATATATAATGGACAACGTCATCGGTATAAACCCACTACATCAGGACTCAAAGTATATTTTTGGCGCTTCATCAGTAGAGTTGCATACATAAATACGTTTATGTGCGCAACAAGTATAAAAAGGATCGAATATTGAACAGGCATCCTCTTTATTTCTTATTGAATAACAATTACCTATCTGTCACCTCGTAAATCATGTGCAGTATAGGATAAGAGGGAAGGAGATTCGATCCTCATTAGCCATCGGTGATCTTTTTTTTCTGTCCACAATTTCCGTTTATAAATTTTACCGAAACTCGATCTGACAATAATATACGATAGTTGAAAAAAAAAAATAAAAATAGTGTCAAATATTTCCTCTGATTCATCAAGTACTATGAACTCTGCGTATGTAAATTCGGAGCAGTGCATGATTGGGTGAGACACTTGTCGTTCAACACAACAAGTGGTACATGTAATGCATGTAAACCAAGTGCACAACACCTTACCCAAACAAATGGAACTTGAATTTGATTTGAATAATAATATGAATTGAGTAAGTAGTGGTACTTGTATGGTATAGGTAAGTGCAGCTCATGCATACCTGGCGTTCTCGCTGGCAGCGTCAGGCCGCCGAGTCTCTTTGGCCGCTGACATGTCGCACGCCTTTGGCACGCGATAACTGAGCACTATTATATATTTTATTTTACGTTGGTATATTATATTCAACCGATTAGAACTGGGGATGAAAAAAATACTCTAGCGCACGAGCGACGAACGTCACCTTGAGAGGATGGGCTAGCTCACCAGACTGAACTCGCGCTTATACATCACAGAGATTATTAGAGACGCTCTCCGCGGTCATACATGTATGTATAATTATACGCGCTTTCCTTCCTCCTCTTTCTCTCTCGGTGCTGTATAGCTGAATTCTTCATCCTCCCCTACTCCCGGGCCCCCACTGTTATTCCACAGCAATGTCCTCTCCTCTTTCTGTCGGTTCGCGAGTGCTGCACTCTCGCTCGTTGTTGCCTTGTTGCCTCACTTACCCGCGAGATAGAAACGTGCAGCATAAAAATGCACGATTGATCGATTAAACTTTTTTTTCCGAACGTACGTTTTTTCCTTCTCGTCAATTTTTTTTTTTTGTTTATCTTGAACTCATTAAAATTAAATTTTGCATGATGGATGGATTGTTGAAAATTTTCTTTCACAATCCGACATAGGAGGATTTGCTCAACAATCGAGAACAAGAATCAACGTCCGTTGAGTGTATGAAACATTTCTTTCAAGTTTCACAGCCAATACAACAATTCGCGTGTTATCGATTTCAAACTATATTGTTTTGGACGATGCGGTGAGCGCGCGTTTCCGTGACTTTGTCGACAAGACAATATTGCCGAATATGTGAGCTTGCAAGGCAAAAAGTACCATGACAATGGTGAATAGGGAAAAGCTGGAGGAAGTATAGTACACTTTGCAACGAGTGCACAGATTCCCATTCGCAAAGTATTTTTTTACATAAATTAAAAGAAGTTCATGAAGGTATTTAATGACCTTCGAATACACGAAATGTTTACCATTTTTTTCCAATAAAGGAATCAAACCTTTTTTCCCATTTAAGAAAGATCGAAAGAACTCGATCAGAAACATTTTTTTTTACATTTTTCACAAGTTTTATTGAGGTAGAAATAAGTATTAAACTTTGTTTGTAAAAAAGACCAACGTTTCAACTGAACTTTGCACACAGTGTTAAAAAAAATCAGGGATGATTTTGAGGAGATGAAAAAGTATACAGTATAATAGTATTATGTCATTTTTATTTATCGTTTACAATATAATGCACCAATCAAAAACATACCTTATTCTATATAAGTATTCAAGTAATACAGGTAGGTGTATATTATTATGTATATCTTATATACCAACTGTGACCGGCACACTCTGGCTTTCTATACGAAAACAAACTTTTTCATTTGCAGGATAATAACCTTCAAAAATACTCCATTTTACTTAAATATAAGTATTACTCTCCTCTTCGACTAGTGTGTTTTTTTCTTTTTCTCTATAAAACCATGTCATTTCACCCGAACTTTTTTTTTTTTTTTTAACGAACTTGCGGAATACGTCAAGCAATTGTTTTATTCTATCGATCGATAGAGGAACACTTAAATCTCACAATTTAACATAGAATGCAATACAATACAATGCAACAACTGTGTACTTTGATTAAAATTTTTGTTTTCCTCATTTCGTTATGTATACAGATCTTTGTAACTTTTTCCAACGACAAAACATGCTAACACAATTCAAATGTTGAGTGTTTAGTAGATCCCTTAATTTTATACAAATACAGACGTTTATAGTTATGTAAAAAATTACGAATTAAAAATTGATTTTTCCGAGACATAGATTTTTATTATAATTATTATAAGGGGCAGCAAAGTTTGGTCATTGTTTTGGTGTTTGATATAACTATTGATATAGAGTTGATTGAAAATTCATTTGCTTTATTTTTATGATATGAATGAATCCGAAAATTGAAAATACAAAGAAAAAACAGCTGTAACAATGTTTTTGTAGAATTGAGCCTAAGCCTACTTTGTTTAATTTTCATGTTACGATAAGATCTCCGTGTACCGCGTATGCGATGTGCAATTGTCGGATGTAAAATTTGATAACAGCGATAACTTTAATGATCACAGATACATATCGTTGTACGAGCCCCACAGATAAAAACCGCATCTTATTAAAGAGCTGTGCGAAAACGACAGTATTAAGCATCCGTCGTGTGCGACTTGGTTGTTGGAATTTCTGCCCCACGCTTTCAAAAATCATGTTTAATTTTGTTTTGTAGCATCAACAGTTTGGTTACCGTTGTAATGCAGAAGTCAAATATATTATTTGCGCGTATCATCGTACTATCTAAGATCAGTTTCAATGTCATTTTTGAGAAACAAATTACTAATTTAAATTGACGTCAACTACTATCTATGCTTAACAGCATTATTTTGATCTTGAGTTTTGTGAATAACTGCTTATTAATCATGTATATTGTTATACATAACAGATACGCCACTATATATTTCTTCATGCGGTATACAGGCTTAATCATTTTTGTAGCGAACGCTCGTTCTATTAACAAAGTTTTCAATAAATTCAAAGTACATCGAATGACAACATTTATACATATATTTTTATTTTTTGGCATTTTTAATGATTTATTATTGATAAATATGAATTTCACCACTGTATGCTAACTATAACTTTTTTTCTAATGTAACACATGCACTTGTAGCATGAGAAATCACCGATCATTGCTTTTTTGTTGTGCGTAAAAATGCTAGACAATTAGTGTATGGAAGCGAAAAGTGAAGAAACAAAATAATAAGAATAAGCCCAGCCGGGTTCGAAAAATCTGTTACGAATATGTTAGAACAAGTAAGTTTGGTAAGTCGACTAACATTTCCAATATAGGAACAGTAAAATATCCGTGGCTGCTGTCTTCCGCTAATTAAAAATGTATCTAGAACATGTATTTTATAAAAACCACGAACGATTATGATATCATTGCTGAAGATTGCTAAATATTGGATTTGGTGCTTATTTTGCTTGCGTGTGTTTGTCCAAAAAGCACCGACACCGAGGCACTCTTTTGGTAATATTAGCGGGTGGTTTGGTTTGGTTTATTCGAAGACGTTCGATGAAGATCCTTTATCTTAATAATCAAGAACTACTGATGTGGTCAGGAATAGAAAATATCTTATCAATGTAAAGTTAATCATCTTTTTGACATATGCTTAGAAATACGTTCATATTTTTATCCGACAATAATTATCATTATTGTGTACTTACGATTCTTCGAAAATTGAGTTAGGTATGATAACAAAAATGAACGGCTTCTCGGTAGACAAATAACTGTTTAATCTCAAACGATGACAACATGTGCAACTGCACATAGAGTTAACAGCAAATACAGCAAATACATGGAAAACAATACTGCAATTCCTTTGTAGCCGCGAAGAGGAAGCTTCGGGGATCGATTTTTTTCTCCAACAACAACAACAACAACAACGGCAACAAAAAACAGCGAAATCCTCTTGACCGCCAATCATTTCGCTCAACAGTGCAGAAGCTTGAATTGTTTCGGTACAGAAATCGAACTTTTTTGTTTTCGAAAGCGCATCGCCTTCCGAGCATAATTCTATTCGGCGGGAGTTCGGCTGTCAGTAGATGCACACTTATACTCGTAAAATTGTCACTACACATCCACGTCTATGGATATAAGTATGATGGATATCGGAATCTTAAAAACTACTTCGTTGAAACATGGTCAACACTGATCGAAAAGATAATTATATTTTAATTTACCGCTTACGGCGGAAATCTACGATTTCGAACGACTATTTTTATTATTAAAAAGTAAAAAAATATACATGCATGGAAAATATAACGGCCTACATTATTTTCTCTGACGAACCAAGTGGTAAGTATATTTAGTGGCTTACACCTGTAACGAAAAGAAAAAGAAAAAAAAATCGTGTCCATTTACGGATACGTACGACAAGCAGGAATCACGATCAAATCATCGGAGGGTTGTCGTTCAGACACATCCAACTATTGTCCACATGAATGTCAACTCGAAAAAAGTATATACGCACAATGCCTTACTACTACAGCAACCGCTCTTCTGAACCAGTACGCGAGATCATCGATTTTGTCGTCAAAAATAGAATCCCTACCGAATCGCCACGACTATCGCAATAATTGTATCCAAAACGCGAGGCAAGTGAGAAAATTGTTTTTCTTCAATCGCAGGAGCGGCGCATTAAAAATTCCAGACGATAACGTTATTCCCACTCGTGCTCCCGTTCTCTCTCACTATTTGAGCATAGACGTACGATAGGTATACTTTTTTTTTTTTATATTCATCATCGCCCCCTAAGGGGCTCAGACATGGCGTTTTGACAACCATTGTTGTATTATGCCATACGGTATATAAGCACGGTTT
>JAPYYV010012359.1:0-10350 GCA_030522625.1 Copidosoma aretas | reverse complement strand
TATTTTAAATCGATCGGTGATTTACTTTTTATTTAGCCAGATGTTAAAAATGTATATCCGGTCATTTTTTTCCTATTAAAATTTGAATGTATTTTTATAGAAAACTAGTTGTAAATACCTGCTCTATTTTTGCAGAGGAATTTAGTAGGTGCATTAGGGAAGTAAAATAAATTAAAAAATGATCATATTAGGCAATAATTTTCGAGAAATATCGATGCTACGCCGACCCAGGCAGCCACGCATAGCCCATGTTCCCTTACACCTAATATTACGTTGGATTCCTGAATATTTGGCTAAGACCCTCGATGATTAGGCCATCTACCCCTACGTTTTCTGGCAAAAACACCGGAAGTAGCCCAAAATATTGATTTAACTTTACGCAACTAATGGAGATCGTAAAAAATAACAATCAGCATGAAAATAGAGATCATAAGTTTCATTCCACACTCAAGAAAAACTTATGTTGACCACCAAATCACGGGGTTAATCTCTGTTAAAGTGTCATGTTTTACTAAGTTCAAAGGTTATATTACGATTACTGCTGCTCTCTGTGTAAAGCAGACTATACGTACGATGCACAGTAGGACTAGACGCGATTTTTTGTGTTAAAATAAAATAGTGGCAGCTGTATTAATCCACCAAGATTACTCTTTTTGTAGCTTCAAGCTTAAACATTACAGAATACAGAAAAATTGGTCCAAACTAAAAAAAAAGTGAATTGGGGGTGAAAACACCCCCCAAAATCACCCCCTACAGCGTTCTCTTTAGACAATTAATTGATTTTTTAGAAACAGATGACATTTTTATTCTAAAAATAGTGTCCATATAGGTTTAATGGGTTGCCAAACACGAATTTGGCACGGCATCTGCAAAGTCGAAATGGCGGATCCAATATGGAGCCGAAAAAATTAAAAATCGTCCAAAATTGTACAAAAATTAGTCCATGAGGCTTTTCTAGGCTGATAAACACGAATGTAGCATCTACAGTTCAAAATTCAAAATGACGTATCCAATATGGTGGCCAAAAAAATCAAAAATCGTCCAAAATTGTACAAAAATTAGTACATAAGGCTTTTCTGGGCTGTTAAACATGAATGTAGCATCAACAGTTCGAAGTTCAAAATAGCGAATCCAATATGGCAGCCAAAAAATTAAAAATCGTCCAAAATTGTACAAAAATTAGTCTATAGGGGTTTTCTGGTCTGCTGAACACGAATTCGACATTTTCAGTTTATATTTTAAGATTGCGGATCCAATATGGCGGCCGAGTAAATGAAAAAACCTTCCATATTAGCCAAAAATCAGTCTATTGGGATATTTGTGGTCGCTTAACGCAGATTTAAGATGTGAATTGTAAATTTAGAATAGCAAATCTCATGCGGCCAAAAATAAATAAAAAATCGCTAAACTAGATAATAATCATTCAATATGGATATTTGTGGTCGCTAAACGGTTATTTAACATTACAAGCACAAAATTGAAAACAATGATTTAAATATGGTGACCCAAAAATTTCAAAAACCGAAACATTGTACGAAAATCATTATAGAGTGTTTTTCACTTGCCAAATTCTAATTTGACTTTAAAATTTAAATTAGCGAGCCCAACATGAGGGCTCAAAAAATTAAAAAATTATGGAACTGAACAAATGTCAGTCCATACGGATCTTGAGGTCGCTGAACAATAATATGATATCACCTATACAAAATTTAGAGCAGCTGAGCCATTGAAAAAAATCAACCATTTTAAAAGAACCAATGTGTATAAGGTTTCTTGAATTTCATAAATTCAAGTGGGTGACATAATTTTTCAATTTCACTTAGCTTACATAATATGACCACACGTACTCAGTCACCAATGCATGTAAATACTGGTTATATACTTTGCTGACTGCCAATCTAACATCAAAATTATATGGTGGACCAAATAAATCGTTAAACTATTTAAAATTTTAGCTCTTTCATAGGGACTATAGGGAAAAATTGTAAGTTTTGCCATGTCTCGAAATATCGCAAATATCTTTTGTAGAAATTATCGAAAAAATTCTTACTTTTGCGAGATATGGATGTTATAGCTGAAAGATCCTTAAAGGGATGTGATAAAAGTGCACAGACCCATCAAATGTGACGGGTAAACTTGCGGTAAATGCAAATCAGACAGATGGGCAAACAATTTATCTGTTTTTATTATTATTGTTGCTCGGCTTAGTTGATAAACGGAGACCAGGGGCTTTATCACTACGATCGATATCTTGCGAAAGTAAGAATTTTTTCGATAATTTCTACAAAAGATATTTGCGATATTTCGAGACATGGCAAAACTTACAATTTTTTCCTATTGTCCCTATAAAACAACTAAAATTTTAAATATTCTAACGATTTATTTGGTCCATCATGTTACATGAGCTGTTCTTAATTTCATAATTTTAATGTTAGATTGGCAGTCAGCAAAGTAAATAACCAGTATTAACATGCATTGGTGACTGAGTACGTGTGGCCATATTATATAAGCTATTTAAAATTGAAAAATTATGTCACCTACTTGAATTTAAGAAATTTAAGAAACCTTATACACAATGGTTCTTTTAAAATGGTTGATTTTTTTTAATGGATCAGCTGTTTTAAATTTTGTAAATGCGATATCATAATATTGTTCAGCGACCTAAAGATCCGTATGGACTGGCATTTGTTCAGTTCCATAATTTTTTTATTTTTTGAGCCCTCATGTTGGGCTCGCTAATTTAAATTTTAAAGTCAAATTAGAATTTGGCAAGTGAAAAACACGGTATACTGATTTACGTACAATTTATCGATTTTTTTTAAATTTTTGGGTGGCCATATTTAAATCATTGTTTTTAATTTTGTGCTTGTAATGTTAAATAACCGTTCAGCGACCACAAATATCCATATAGAACGATTATTATCTATTTTGGCGATTTTTTCTATTTTTTTGGCTGCATGAGATTTGCTATTCTAAATTTATAATTTTCATTTCAAATTTGCGTTTAGCGACCACAAATATCCCAATAGACTGATATTTGGCTAATATGGCAGGTTTTTTCATGTACTCAGCCGTCATATTGGATCCGCCATTTTGAATTATGAACTGAAAATGTCAAATTCGTGTTCAGCAGCCCAGAAAAGCCCTATGGACTAATTGTGGTACAATTTTGGACGATTTTTAATTTTTTCGGCCGCAATATTGGATCCGCCATTTTGAATTTTGAATTGTAAATGCTACATTCGTGTTTAGCAGCCCAGAAAAGCCCCATGGACTGATTTTTGTACAATTTTGGATAATTTTTAATTTTTTCGGCGCCATATTGGATCCGCCATTTGGATTTTCAGATGCCAATGCTAAATTTGTGTTCGGCAACCCATTAAACTTATAAAGACACTATTTTTAAAACAAAAATATCATCTGTTTCTTAAAAATTAATTGATTTTCTGAAGAAAACGCTGTGGGGGAGCCTTTGGGGGGTGTTTTTACCCCTAATTCACTTTTTTCGGTTAGCACCAATTTTCCTGTATTCTGTAATGTTTAAGCTTGAAGCTTCAAAAAGAATAATCTTGATTGGATTGATACAGCTGCCACTATTTTATTTTGACACAAAAAATCGCGTTTGGTCCCACTGTGCGGCGCTAGTGATGACAAGAACTTTATTTGTTTCATTGTAACAAAGGTAATAAGTAAATGGTATATTCGTTATCGTTATCATCAAGAGAAATAAAAATTTTAAGTATCGTTGAATATTTCAATTGACGAGTTGCATATTTTTTTTGTAGATATCCTCGCCTTGAATTGACTTGGGAGTACCGATAGAACCTTCTAAACTAGTTTTATGCATCTGTAAAAACGTACATTCAAATAAAATGTGCCAATACCTCTAAATAGTTTCAAAGTATAACAAAGGTAAGGTTATCCTGGTAGCATACACTTGCGCAATCACAATACACAAGCTTTGCGTGTTTCTGCTTCCACAGATTTGCGACAGACTTGCGACAGATCCTTGTTTCAGCTTCTTACGCAAGCCTTGCGCTAGTCTTGTGCAAGGCTGCTTGCGAATAGACAGAATCATCGCAAGTGCACTTGCGGCAGATCTGCAGAAGTTTTGTAACAGATCTTTGCGTTAGCTTCTTACGCAAGATTTGCACAAGTCTTGTGCAAGACTGCTTGTGAATTTCAGATGGATTGTTTCCAATTAAAGTTGTGGGCACTTATACGGAACATCCTGCAGGATGTTCTGTAGATCTGATATTCTGCAGGATTTTATTTATTTAAATACTATTTCTTTTTATTGTAACGAAGCTTTACGAAATTTTTTCTGTGTGTAAAATAATAGAATAGCCGATAAAAAATGGTAAAAATTGAAACAAACAAATCAAAGAGAATCATCGGGCTCTGGCTCCGGGACCTGATCGAACCTGATCTGACAAGATCCGAAGTCGACTATCTTACCTACTTGGCCAGAGTGGATAGGCTACTTGGGTAATGATGTATGTCCTTATAACTTACAGATGCAAACAGTGTTTGATTCTTAACATTTTTTTCAATCTCACGTTAGTAAACTAAAATGCCTAATTTAATATTATTTAAATTGAGTGACTAGTTTGTGTTAAATATTTCGACGAGCTTTTGATTAATATTGTTTTGTATCTGTCTGTCGGAGATATACCATATAAGCTGTCTAAGAAGTACAGGGACGGTGAAATATCTCAGAATAGAGGCCGAAGATAAAAAAATGTCTTACATAAAACTTATTGGTTTTTGACCAAGGCATTTTCTGGAGACTTTCTTAATTACTCCAAAATCCTTTTTACGGTAATGTGACGGTCAGCTTTTGCTTTTATATTAAACCACCCCTTTTTATCGTCACTCGAAAAGGCACAAAATTTTACGGTAAAATACAATTGAGAAAGAGTATCAGAATACATACAGTTACGTGACGGACACAATATTTTTTTCAACTCAGAATGATTAATTTTTCTTGTACTTCCTTTTAATTTGGACTATGAAAAAAAAGAATGATATGCTTGATAACCCAAAAGTCCTTTAGGACGGTCACGAGACGATCAACTTTCATTTTTCTAACGCGAACCCCCCTGTTTGATATCGACATTCGAATATTGTGATGCTGGTAATGTAAGTGTAGATCATAGTAAAATTTGTGTTTTCTCGCATGTCAATATAAAAAAGGGGTTCGTGTTAGAAAAATTGAAGTTGTTCGTCTCTTGACCGTCCTTAAGGACTTTCCGGTTATAAAGCTGATCATCTTTTTTTTTCATGGTCAAAATGAAAAGGAAATACAAGAAAAATAAATCACGTGGAATGGACATGGAATTCACGTGGATTCCACGTGGACCATTCCACGTGGAATCCGGCAACGGGGATGGTCATACGTATGAGGCACTTGAATAAAATAACGTTCAACTTGCTAGTATTCTTAAAATACTTAACAAATCAGGCCCTAAACATTTACACGTGTCCTCAGATCGTCTAGTTTCTTACAGTTCTAGTCAAAATTGTATAAGTTAAGGTGGTTTTTGACGATGGTGCCGTATCAAAGCGGCGCGGGCCCCTGTGGTTGTCCGATTTTCGATCAGTGTATTATTTGCAACATCATATGTGTCGGACTGGCACTCGACTATAATATCATAACATTTATTTGCAAATAAACATGCCAATAAAGTATGAGTAAAAAAAAAAAAAAAATTTACGCAAGATTCTGAAAATGACATGTACGTCCCTACTCAAGCAGACGTTGCTGATTGCTGCATGTATGTATATATACAATCGTCGAGCGCAGTCCGCCGCACAAACTTAACCCCTTCACCTTTGATTTGTTATCAGTCAGTGAAATAGTTAAATAATTTGATCATGCATTTTATTCACACAAGGCGTTATGCAACAGGCTTTCGACAAAAATGGAAGAGAAGGTTTACGTGTTCAGTTCACTGAAAGTGTTGAAGGGAAACTGAAAGTGACCAATAATTCAACATTTGCTAATAATTCAACATGAATAATCAACAGATTCAGAATTAAATATTGATATAATTCTTTTTTCATTACCTAGTACATTTTTAATACAGAATTAAACGTTACATAATCTTTACGGTAATCATTGTCTCTCGATGCTCTGGATAACCCTTTATTTGAATAATATTTAGTGGTGAAACCATTCGTAACATTGTAATTATCATTTTTAACAAATATAAATAATGAAATGATTTTACTGATTGACGTATTACCATATAAGTAAGTGCATCATTTGAAATTGGCACGCGCATATCGAGCGTCTGCTCATTCACACAGCAGACATCATTCTCGCTGAACGCCAAATGATTATTGATGTAAGTGTGAATGTATAAGCAACACAGCAATCAATACATAGTGTGCTTGTATGTGTATGGTTTGTATATATAGCATGTGCATAGTATCCAGTGTAGACGTAATCTGCTCACTCAGTCCGTCGCCACCTTAGAGCATATACTACTCGAGGCAGCATTCAATGGGAAAGAAGCGTAGCCAGCCTGGAGAAGCAGACCTCGAATCGAATGACATGCTCTCTCTTTCTAGCCGTGCGTTGATTGGCTGCAGCATAACGGTATATATAGATATACGGGAACTGTATGTATATACATACAGTGTAGGTAAAACTTTCGTCGGCAATTGTAAGATAAACACAAGTACTTACTGATGCTCTCTATAAGCTCAATTTTGGGCACATCAAAAAAATATTCTTTATCGCATATTACTAAACATTATTATATTTATTTACAGAATCTTACAGGAAAATAGTAAATACGTGCACATACATGGCAACCCCTTATTGAAACTTATTATTCGTGTCTAAATAGTATTAATTTTGTAAACACCCTTCTAACGCGTTTTGTACTTTTATTGTTTTTGTTGTGGTAATGTTTAATTCGTATTCGCAAATAATTGTAGATGATCAGTTTTAATAAAAGTGTTCTATGTTTCTGTGGATTTTCTGAATGGTTTACAGTTAGGTGATCAGAGGAAGTTAAAGAATTGAAACATAATTTACTCAGTTAGTTGAACATTCCCATAGTAGGTGAATAAGATTGTCGAAAAATTTTTCTATAATTTTACACAATTTGACGACCTCCTCACTGGGCTTAATCAATGCTCCTCTATTTTTTCTGTTTAACGAACTGCACTGACTGGCTTCCGAGGTTAAAAAAATGGGGCATTGAAAACATCTTGATTTCTTGAGTATGATTCTCAAGACACAGCCAGCGATGAATTCAACAACCTGGTCCACATACTTTTTATTAGTCCTCTGTGATCGGTAAAAAACTTGATCAGTAAAATTAGAAGTATTGTCACTCTCAACGTCAGGCACATCATCTGCTGATAAAAATCACTGGGTTTAACTTCTAAATTGACAGTGTTATCCTGAATTAAACAGTATGCACTTTCGGAACCTTTGATATCGGCATATAAAAGTAGTTTTTTGAATATACCAACGAAATGATGACACGTCGGATTGTTGCTGTGACCACCGCGGCTTCTCGCAGCACTGAAAAATATTCCAAGATGATCTTGACTAAGCTTGTAGGTGAGCAAGTATCCATGATTTGTGGTAACGTAACTATTGAAAAGACTGAGAGTACTTTTCAATGCAATTACGAATCCGATGAAACCTGTTTTTTTTTTCGTGAATGGATAACATACGTGCTATCGGTAAGTTTCAAGTTTTTTATGTATTCGATGATGCCTGTGATTTCTTTCGTGACCTCCATAATATTTTTGGAGCTAAGTCCTACTTTTCGTTGGTCATTACCAAGCAACTGACGGGAGTTTAGTACATCAAACGCCCTATTTATTGTAGAACAAAAAGTTGATGTGCCTTCGATATTTTTAAATGCATCCACACGTATATCATCTCTTAAGAATCTCAATGCAATGCTAACACTCTCACTAAGAGTTTGTGCAGTGAGTCGAACGTTCATTTTGTTCTGCGTCCAATCCATGTGTTGTCTTGAAGTTTTTGTTGCAGCATGCAGTCCATTGTTATCTTGAAAGTCCACCAAAGCATTCAAATGCGACCATGTGATGAGATTTCCATTCCCATCGTACATATTTACAGAAGCTAGCGAGTTTCTTATTAACTTAAGCGCGTGACAAGCATCACATTCAATAAAAAAATTTTCTGCAGTTACTGGATTAGGGAAACAATGTTCAGAAGTGTTAATACTTATGTTCGCACCTAATTTTGTACACATAGCAAGATTGGACTGCAAGCCATCAAAGGTAAGGGAAGTGATTGTAATCCCTGTTTCATGCAAAGCAATTAAAACATCTCGAACGATTTTTGCTTTCTCTGCCCCAGTTAATAAACGGACAAAGTGATAAGCAACAGGGATTTTCCAGTTGCTATTAATGGCAACAACCATTAACACCAAAACGTTTCCTGCTTCAGGAATTGGATTACTGTCACACTCTCTGCCCGCTGTTATAAATCCATACTCCTTTCCGTTAACGAGATCAATTTGTTTTTTTATGCTCATCTCGTCCATAACTAAATTTCCCAAAACGAGTTAATTACCATCTTCATTTTTCTTAGATTGTAGTTTTCTGTGAATAGCTTGCAAACTAGCCCTGCAAACCCCCATTTCACATTTAATTCGACTATACCATTTGCTCACAGTAACTGGATGAAGTAGATTTTGCATAAAACATGTATGAAGGTAACTGTAAGCTTTTGCAGAGTAAAAGTGTAATGTAGTGGCAAACGATTTTAGAGCATCTGGGAAAGGTGATCTATTACTAGTTTCATTGGTTAATAATCTGTTTATGAATTGTAGTGTGCGGAGGGATTGAGTTCTGAAAAAAATAGAGAATTTCCAAATGAATAAATGTTTTATTGAGTATCAAGCAACCTATTTCAAAAAATAATGTGAAGATAAAAATTTTATTTTCCTTTCAAGTATCAAGGAACATAATATTGATAAGATGAGCAAATAAGTCTTTAAGTAAAAATCAGAAATATTTATTTACAATTTGATTGTTGAGATAAACAAGCAAATAAAATTTAGTGGCGTAGTGAAGCAACAAATTCATCAAAAGTACAAAAAAGTGTTCGCACTCACACACAATATGTAAATACTATGAAAAATTAGTTATTATTAAACTGAAAGTAATTATTTGTGATTTTCATTACTCACTTGCAGAGCTTGGCATGAAGAATCATTTATGATGTTTTGTTCATTCAAGTGGGACAAAAGAGCTTTGACGTTTGTAAATTTTGTCTTACATCGATAAATTTTTGCTCTCCTAGCCTTCATTCTGCGTTTCAGTGTTCTTAGTTCTTTCTGGCCTTGCTGCAATAATTTTCTTATGACGGGTAAATTTTCACCAGAGAAAGACCGTGTGTCCAAATCGACGTTTGCCAAAGATTTCTGAATGCGTGATCTGTTGGACAAATTAAAAAATTACTCTTGGGAAATTAACAACAATAGTTATTCCAAAATAATTTATGCAACAAAAAGTATACATTGTTACATACGAGCTGCAAAAAACTTGTTTTCCATCTGGAACTTCTTTTGCGTCATCGACGAAAAATCTACATGTATAATACAATACTTTGAACATTTACTTCATCTTTAAAATACAAGGCGACAATTGATTATTAGTTTCTCTTACCTCTCCGGAATGTTACTCGGCTCTAAACTGCATGAAAGATTTTCGTTCCCCTGGACTGATGGATAACTACAGCTGATAGATTCTTGGTTATTTGTACTATCGCTTGTAAAGGTATTGTCAATCAAACACAGAGAGTCAGATGTTTATTTTTCACTGCAGAAATAGAAAAAGTACGTCAAGTTTTGATTGTACATGATAGCAGAAAAATAACCCCCAAAGAAAATTATTTTTACCAGTCAGTTATCCAGTAATTAGAAAAAATACTGGGTATAGCTGTCTTATTCAACCTCGGGTGTTTACTGCCTTTAACCAAACACTCATTCGCAAAATGCCTACTACATACATGCAGGTACTTTAATCCAATATTTGCATGTTCATTGATCTTCTCCAACCAAACTTTTCGTGTGTCTTCCTTGGAAGGTACTCTAATCAACAAAACAAATAATACAAGAAATTTATTAGATTTTCCCAACCTACAACTCAAAACTTACATTTACTTACGCATGAAAACTGCAATTTATAACTTCTGAGTAGGTAAACTACGCCGCTTTCAGCACACGCCGATTACAGCACACCCCCACTCTCTGGGTGCTCACGTGACTGTACACGAACGGATGCAAGTGTGCTCTAACACAGCGATCGATGTCCAAGTGTATGAATATGCAGCTTCCCCTCTCTGCT
>JAPYYV010012358.1:0-10350 GCA_030522625.1 Copidosoma aretas | reverse complement strand
TTCGAAGATAAGTACTCCCAGACCCCACCAGTCGACGGCGCGCGTGTACGAGGTCTCGGTGAGCACCTCCGGCGCCAGGAACTCCGGCGTGCCGCAGAAAGTGCCCGTCCTGTCGCCAAAGCCCATTCCCTCCTTGCACAGACCGAAATCGGCGATCTTGACGTAGCCCTCGGTGTCCAGCAGCAGACTGTCCAGCTTCAAGTCTCTGCGTGATTGAAAAAAAAAAAAAAAACACGTTGTTTGGCGCAATTTTGTGAAAATTCTCGTTCTCCAGCGCGGATCACCCACCTGTAAATGATGCGGCTCTCGTGAAGGTACTGCAGACCCAGAACGACGCAGGCCGAGTAGAAGACGGCGCGCTGCTCCCCGAAGACGTCGGCGTGGATGTGCATCATGAGATCGCCACCGGCGGCGTACTCCATCACGAAACAGACGTGCGCCTGCGAAATACATGCATATCCCATCGGTAAATATATCCTCGCACGCCTCTCCCAAAATGCATGATTAAAATATGGATCTGTAAACGCACGTCGGTCTGGAAGCAAGAAAAGAGATTGACGAGGAAGGGGTGCCGCGTAGCGTTGGCGACCTCGAAGATCCTCTTCTCGGAGAGTAGCGACTCGACCTCGTCCCGGGCGATGATGTCGCCCTTCTTGAGCGCCTTTATGGCGAAGTACTCGCCCGTGTTTCTGTACTGCGACAGGATGACCTTGCCGAAGTGGCCGCGGCCCAGGACTGAGAGAAGCCGGAAGCTCTCGAGGCTCATGCCCACCGTGGTCAGCTGGGAGTGGCGCCGCGACTCGTAGGCGCTGTCCCGGTACTGGAGCGGCCTCGACGGCATCGGGACCTCGTACGCCACCTGATAGTTTTTGGACAACCATGTTTGTTGGTTTCGAAGGGACAAGGTATTATTTCGATCGATCGGTCGGGGTGGCTGTTTTTTTTTTTTTTTCTTTTTTCATTATTTCTCTCTTTCTTTTGGCTTAGGATCGAAGATGATCTAATGTGACGTTTGCGTTCCCGTTTTCAAAGTATTCACAACTATTCATGCATATAAGCGTATACACTACTACGATATCGAACCTATTAAAGGCATTAAAATGCAGAAAAGCATCGGCAAGTACAACGACTGGATTTAAATTCTGGATAAATACTTTGATCGAAAGGAAGAGAACGAAAAAATAAAGAAACTCCCACCGATCGAACAATCGTATCTGGTTTGTTGGCATGAATGTATGTATACACATTTTTGTTAATTCACCGCGACACAATAATGGTGGTGCAGGATGATACAAAAGAATGTATATATCGTTGGGTGGTATTGTTAATCACAATGTCGGTATTCGCAGGTACAATTACACAGGGTTAAT
Organism: Copidosoma aretas; assembly: GCA_030522625.1. Classification (NCBI taxonomy): domain Eukaryota; kingdom Metazoa; phylum Arthropoda; class Insecta; order Hymenoptera; family Encyrtidae; genus Copidosoma; species Copidosoma aretas. The sequence goes on along the minus strand of JAPYYV010012358.1, from coordinate 8,980 downwards.
GTCCATCGGAGCCAGTGCACGAGGCTCACACGGTACTATGACGCATGTGACCTTCGATGATGGTCCCCCCCCATGAAAGTTTGCTACAATGTACACACCCAAAAACGATGGAGAGATACCCGATTTTTTTGTTCTCGCCTTCCGAGAAACTTCCTCTCTATTGTTCTCAAAATTTTTGGATCGAAACGCAAATAGTGACGTTGTTTGCAGCAGAGAATAACGTACTATTTTCAACGTTTTTTCAATTAAAAAAAATTCACATTAGATAAAAGCACGCGTAACATCCGATTTTTCGAATGACGTGAAAAAGTTTCGATCAATTCTATTTTTTTCTTATTTTATTTTTCTGACGAAACCCCCTTTTATGAATATCCAGGTTATTGTTAAAAAAGCTACAGAGAAGCAACGACATGCAAGCAGGATTAGATAAGCAGAGATCATAAAAACGAAATATACGTTTTTTATTTTTTTTAATAACATGCGCCACCAAATTGCAAACAGAGTCCAGCGGATGGTTCACATTTCATCTGTTGTAATTATTCTCACCTAAACTCACATTACTGTTTCAAAACATCACAAAAAGCTTAACTATTTCTGCACTAATATCTGTATTAGATACTTTAAAAAAAGCAAGTTTTGCAAGCCTAATCCAAACAAAACGTAAAACAAAGCGTACACGGGATGTAAAAAAAAAAAAAAAAAAAGGGGGGAGAAAAAGCACACAAATATAACGACAGGCACAAACAATACATCGGTCATCGTGTTGTTCTAAGTGTTGTGTACCTCGTCCTCGGGAAACTCGACGACAGGTTGAGGCGAGGGAGTGCGTGGAGAGGGTGGTGCTATCAGCACGGGTCTGGGCTCGGTGACTAGGGGCCTCAGACTCGCCCCCTGCTGGCCCGACCTCTCTTCCTTCAGAAGAAAGTCAAACTCCCGCAACGCGTTCTGCAACTACTCATTACACAACTCGTGCTTGCATTTACTTGCTTTAACTTGCTTGCTTCAACCCAATCCATCTATTATTGGCCCCACTAGCTCTAAGCTCTAATACCTCTGACTAGACTAAAAATACTCTGTGCTCTATAACTTGTCGTCGTATCTCTATCACTCGATTGGTATTAAATTTTGTGTTCGTCAAAGTTAAACGAGTTAAAAATTGATCTGCCATCAACGCATCAAGGGAAAAAAACATGAGAGGAAAGATTATTCAAACAGGTGACCAAGATTGGTAGTACCCTCAACTTGTTAAAAAGTTATACTGTTAGGGCGCGTCGAGCGTATTATGATTATTATTATTACGTGTGCCGTATTTACAAAATGTTAGGCTGATTAACTGTTATCGCTGTTAAGAAATTAATCTTTAAAATAAATATACCCGAGGCGCGAAAGCGAAAAATGTCTCGGATCGCGCGTTTGCAAACCCGAGGCCTTTTTTACTCGCTCCCGTGGTCCGCGTACATACGATCTTACGCGCCGCTGCGGACCGCAGCAGAACGTGGAACGTTCGGACCACGGGCGCGTAAAATTTTCCTCGATCGTTAGAGCAAATACAAGTATAACTGTTACTGTTTTTAATTGCTTAACCCTCAACCAAAACTAACACTTGCGAACAGACGCACAAACGTTGTGCCCACTATTATACTCAAGCACTCGGTGCAGAGAAGTATTATTATCATGTACAAGAGTAGACGAAAAAAAAAAAGAAAAAAGATAAATTGAAAATAAAAACAACGGACAGTACAGTGCGTGTATGCAACTCGTGTGCGCGCGCTACACGCCGTCAAGCGCATCAGAGTGCTGCCGAGGCTTCGTCTGTGAGATCCTCAAAAGTCAGCACTAAAAATAATCCGCAAAACGAGCGCCCACTGCTCCGGCCTTACCTCCTGGTCGACCCTGATCGGCGGCTGGGGCGCGGGCGTCGTGGGCTTCTTGGCAACGGGCGGCGGTGGCGGCGGATGATCCGGCGGGTGGGGCAGCGAGGACGCGGAACTCGAGGCACCGGCGGCGGGGCTGGCGGACGTGGCGGTCGGGCTCTCGGCGTGCTGCACCGAGTGCGAGGACGACGAGGCGGAGGAGAGCATGCCCAGCGGCCGAGTGCCGCCGAGGCCGCCCTTCTCCGGGTCCGGCTGCTCGCCCGGGGTCTCCTGCTTGTCCTCGACCACCGAGCTGTCGAAGACGAGGTGCGTCGGCTGGGAGCCTTTTTGCGCGAAACGGGGGGTCATGTTAGTTGGCGCCCACTCGAGACGTACTTATGTAACACCAAAACGAGGGGCTGCGCACTTTGAGGTCTCGAGCAAGGCTTGGACAGTCTCCTATACTGTCACCGACTCGCAAGGGTGCGCAGCCCCGCGCGACCATGGCCAAGGATGAAATACCAACCGGTCGGCGGGCTCTCGGACTCGCGCCTGTTGTTGTTGCTGCTGAGCGACGGGGCCGCGCGCTTGAGCAGCCTGCCCCAGGTCGCGACGTTGATGTTCATCTGATTGGCGCGCGGAAAGTTCTTGGCCTGCTGCTTGAATATCTTGCGCTGGCGCTGGAGCTTCGGCTTGCGCGATATCATGGGATTGAGGAACTTTATCTCGGCGAACAGGAGGCCCTGGGGCTCGAGCTGCAGCGCCATGCCGTGGCGCACGTCGTCGATGAACTCCTCGAGGCGCAGGAACTTAACGGCGCAGAGCGAGCGCCAGTCCTTCCAGTAGACGCCGATCTCGAGCTCGCGCGACTTGTCCAGTCCGATCGAGAACCTCTGGTCCCAGGCCTGCTGCGAGCACGGCCGCCAGCTCGTTTGCGCCACCGTCACGTTGTCGAGCTTTATCACGGCCATTATGTCGTCTGCAACGATCGGCGGGTCGGGCGCGTTGAGTGTTAATTTATCGTCTATATAATCATCGTCGCCGCCGCCACCAACTACTTACTGCTTATTTCGTCTTTGATGCTGTAGGACTTGCTCGAACTGCGCCCCGTCACTCCCTTGACGAAGCTGCGCAGATCAGGACTTGCCGGGTGATCTCGCTTCGTGCGCCCTGGTACTTCTTCCGCCAAGTCCTGGCATCCCATCAGTCTCACCTGCAGAGCGGAACGCGTGTTTTCAAGTTAAAACAATCGTCTCGGGGCACGAAAGGGTATGTAATGTAATGTAATATCATTACCTCGAGCTCCCCGGTGACGGCCGCGCATCTCGAGACGGACGCGGGTACGGTGGTCCGGCCCTCGATGGGCCCGCGGAAGGGCTGGAGCGAGGTGTAGGTGACCGGGAGCGGACTGGCCGACTGAAAGTTGGCGAGCTCGGTCTTCAGCTGGGCGGCGATCGCGCTGTCGGCCGGCAGCTCCTGGCGGCGCAGCTCCAGCGACAGTCGCAGCAAGTCCAGCTTGCGGCTCGACTCGGCGAGGCTCGCCTGTGCCTATGTGAGTAGAGGATTGTTTTTTTTTTTTTTGGGTGTTTTGTGAGAAAATTGTCCTGAAACGTCGAATTTTCGTTTCGGGTGAAGACAAGCTGATCGGCGGAGGGGTACATGTTTCGATCCAATTTAAATGTATTTTTTTTTGGAGCACAAATATTCAACGATGGTTGGGAGAATTCGGGGTGTAATGAGTAACAGTTTATACTTTCATACCAAGCCATGATTTATTACGATAATTATTTATAAATGCGTACGATTACAAAGCAGAATGTTTAGTAAATTATTCGATGGTAAATACAACGTGTGCGTAGACCGATGGAATAAATCACTCGTATAGCTTGTACTTGAGGGTTAATAATCTTCAACAACGGAATATTCGTAGTTCGTATATTACGTATTATACATAGGCGAGGAGACAAATCATCGATATCCGTGGGAAAGAATACACATGTATATCTTTAGCGTTTAAACGGGATCGTCGTATAAAAATGTACGGTTACTCGGGTCGCACTTTAAGTGTGTAATACAACGGGTCTTCATGGGCGACCAAGTTCTGATTGCTTCATTCAACATCATTTGGGTACACGGATTCTAAAACAAGCGAATTTCGTTCGAAATATCCGACCAACGGCGTAACGGGTAATAATCATCTTTTCGTACACATGACAAAAATGCTACCTCGCCGCGCTGGGCGCCCTCGACCCGTTCCTCCTCTCGTCGCCGACGTCCAGCGAGCGCGAGCGCAACCTCGCCGCGTCCTCAAAGTACCTCCTGCAGTGCTCGCACGAGCAGGCCGGATTCTTGGCCGGGCCGACGTGGTGGCCCGGCTTTCGAAGAGTACTGATCACCCGGCCGAATATCGAGGCCTTGGCTGCGTGATCGGTGCCCTCGCCCCGGGGCGTCGTGAAGGGCAGCTTGGCCGGCGGCGGGGACGGACTGGCCGAGCCGAAGGGCCCTATCCTGTCCCGGAGTACCGGGCCGGGCTTCTCGTCCGACCGGCGGCACCCGTTGTCGCCCGTCGCCACCGCGGGGAGCACCAGCTTGCCCGTGACCACGCTCGCGCTCCCCTCGCTCGAGACGAAGCTCCAGCCGATCTCCTCGTCCGACTCGCCGTCCCCCCCGCCGCTGCTGCTGTCCGACGACCAGCCCGACGGGGGGTGCTTATCCAGGTAGTCCTTCATCATCCTGTCCTGCAGCAGGTGCCTGCGCTCCACCTGGGGCGAGCGCCAGCTCTTCTCGGGCCCGCCGAAGCTGTCGCAGGTCGCGACGCTGGCCTTGCTGTTGACGAGCGAGTCGAGGTCCGAGGCCGTGTCCTTCCACGAGGTGGCCGAGGCCGAGTCGTAGTCAAAGTCCCGCAGCCGGCTGTACGAGCTGAACTGGGATGGATAGAGCGAGCTCAGCAGCTCGTCGCTGCTCTCGTAGCCCTTGGAGCTCGCCAGGGAGGGCATGCGCATCGGGGCGCGCCTGAAACTCGCGCAGCCCCGCTCGCTCGCCCGCTTCAGGAAAGCCCCCTCGTCCTGGAAGCCCCGGGGCAGGCTGTCGCTTGTCGCCCGGGTGTGCGTTATCCTGACGTCCTGGCCCGCGAAGACCGTGCCCGGGTCCGTGGATTCCTTGCCCTCGGCGCTGCTCGTGTCCCCTTGGTCGTCTGCGTCGTCGTCGTCTTCGGTGCCCGTGCAGTAAACGTCGATGTGCACGGTCCGCTTCGGCTTGTCGCCGCCCCCGTTGTCGTCTTCTTCTTCTTCCTCGTCGTCGTCCGCCCTCGCGTTCGTCGTCGTCGTCGTCGTGCTCGCGCTCGAGGTCGTCGTCTCGGCGTCGGTCGCCCCGCGCTCCGGACACGGCGTTGGGCTTCTCCTCGCGGCTCCTGGCGTCTTCGAGGTCCGACCAAGCTGGAGGGGGTTTCGGAGTGGTGGAGGAAAAACAAAAAAAAAAAAAAAAAGCAAAGTTACGAGATTACGGTGCAACGTTGGATGGAGAAAAAAAAATAATAGTACTCGAGGGCCGCGCATCAGCGAGTGAAATCGACCGGAGCTCCCTTTCGTTTTAGCTGGCGGTGCATCTATACATGCAGGTGAGTCACGATCAAAACAGAAATGCAAGCGCGTTCATTCATCCGAAATATCTGGGTTGCGCGCGCGAAATAGATCCAGTTTATCGTCGTCGGTTCGAAATTCATGCCCGCGGGTATATATTTGCGTGGACCGTTGAATTAATTTGCACAAAATTTAACGAGTACGTACAAAAATGATGTATCATTAGCACAAACTACGACGACGACGACGACAGTCTCGAGTTTTCGTTTGATCTTAGAATCGAACGTTCGACACAAAACCCCCGCCGAGTGTTTTGAAACCCAACGAACGAAAGCATCAAAATCCGTAACAGGCTGGTATTTTGTTTCTTGAACCCTGGAATTTACAGCGCGCACCGACGACGGTCGGGCCATCGGAACCCAGAGCCCCACCGATACGGACGTAATACCGATCAAAGAACCACAACAGCAGCAGCAGCAGCAGCAGCAGCAGCACCGCTCACATTGGTATCCTTTAGCTCGTCCCTGGCGAAGGAGCCGGCCTGAGCTGTCCCAGCCACCGTCGGCCTCCTGCCCCTGATGAGTCTCCGCCTCTGGGCCACCGGCGACCGCTGTCCCTCGATGTCCGTCGTCTGGGACGCCGCGTCCCTGCTCTCGAGCCTCCTCGTCGTCCCCGCTTCGCCTTTGCCACCGCCACCACCACCATCAGCATCAACAGCGTCCCGTCTCTCGGGCGGCTTTGCGCAAAAGTGGCTCGCCCCCGGCCTCGCCGTCTCGGCGCAATCCTCGCAGACCTCCGGCACGGCGCCGAACCTCCGACAGGGGACGGTCGTCGGTGCGGCGTTGGTGGTTTCAGCGATCGCCGTCGTCGAAGCCAACAACTGCTGCCGGTACGAGCTCCAGGGCCTCGGGTAGGCCGCGGTGGTCAGGCTCGTCGCTGGCGGTATCGCCCGCTGCCTCGCGGCCGAGAGGACGATGCTGTAGGTGCTCCTGCAGCGTCTCGTGTCGCTCGGTGCCAGGGTGGCCCCCGAGCCCGAGGAGGAGAGCCGCTCGCTGTTGTAGCCCGAGTCCGTCCTCGTATTATTCTGCTGGGGGTGCTGTTGATGGGCGTAGCTGCGGGGCAAGGTGTGCGCCCTGACGGGGAGCATGGACCTCGGGGCTGGGGTCGTCGTGAACGTGAGATCGCCCCGCTGGAAGTTGTAGCTGGCCGGGGGGGTCACGGCGGACGGGGTGAAGCTATAGGTCATGCGGACGCCGGTCGGCTCGCTCGTCGGGGCTATGGTGGCATTGCGAGTCGTGGTGCGGACGGGGATCAGGGAGGTGCCACGGTGGATCGTGAACTCGGCGCGCACCGACCACGGGTCCGCTGGTGTGGTTGTGTTGCTGCTGCTGCTGGTAGTGTTGTTTGCATGACCGGTGCTGATTGCGGACGGGATGCCGAAGGCCTCCCTGCTGAACATGCCTGGGGCGAGAGAGAGAGAGAGAGAGCTTTTTTGTCGTCCCTCCCCTGTCACCGCAATCCTCGTAGTTTCTCCATCGTTTTGGCTTCTGCGTCTTTTTTTTTCAATACGACATACTACAGTGATTCTCCAACGTAACGGTGAACGATTCGTGGCCCGCGTTCGCTGATCCGAGTTTGCGGGAATTCGGCCGAAACTTCCGGGTCGATCTTCCGGGATTGGGCAATGGTTGAACTGCGGACTGGGTGTCAGCACTTATTGTCACAGTTCTTTCCGCAAGTACAGACGACTCGGACGGAGGGGCTGGTCTTCTCACCCGCCAAACTGGAAATCGGCACAGCCGCGCCACGCAGCGTCGTAAATTCGACTATCTGACGAACGATGTATCACAGCACGCTCGCGCGCCACGGTAATATCGACACTAAATACAGGAACAACCGTACGGGAAAAAGAAGAAGCAACGCGAAACTCTCTCTCCCCTGCCCTCCTCGTCCACGGCTTCCAACAACCCCGTCCGAGCGACGAATCAAGATCGGCGCGCGAATCCACGGACCCCGTGTCTGCGTGAGCTTGCGCGCAAGCCGCCGGGATTCCCTCGCACTTGATTACAAAGTGTATCGAGCTCGGACGATCGACGGTTGTCGGTTATCGGGTATGGGTACAGAGAGAGAGAGAGAGAGGGAGAGAGATGCACGCGACGGGACGACGGGACGACAACAGGGCCTCCGAGAGGCCAGCGTGCTCGGAGGAGCTTCTCCCGTGCGCGGAGGGGAGGGAGAGAGAGAGAGAGAGAGGGAGTCGGCTGGCGGTGTATAATTAGCGCTACGTAAATTTGGAGCGCCGACGAAGACGTATACGTTGTAGTACACAGAGAGCTCGTCCCCAGAATATACCCGGAGAGGCGGGCAACACGCTAGCGGGCCGGCTTGTTTTCACAATCGGCCGAATTTCGATTCGGCGAGAGGCGCAGGTGGTGGCTGTGGGCGAGTCTCTATTTCGCACGACGGAGTACAACGTATGGTTTAACCCATCGGGGGCCAGCTATTTTCACTCGGCGTGCTGGCGTCGGGCGATTATTACAATCGCGGCTGTAGGCTTTTCCGGCCTTATTCCTCTCCCCCTACGATCGTTGGGTCGTGGGCGGTCGCACTGGTGCTCCGGGCTTTTTCTTTCGATACTTTCTGTACGCCGTAAGATATTGAATATCATCACGTGCACAGTTTTGCGTGTGAATATTGCTCCGGAGCTTTCGATCGATTCATCATCGTCGTGCTAAAAACACATGGTATGAGTATATTGGCGATGAGGAGAACGAGGCGCGCTGAAAAACTCGTTTCCACATAACATTACGTACATCACGATCCATTATTCGTGATGCGACCCATGTCCTCCGTTGATGGAAAGACGGAGCTGAAAGAAGCGCACGTTGGTTGATGGTATAGGTAATATAACTGTAGTAGTAGTAGTGGTGGCACAAAATCGCGGTACATAAGATTGTATGAAACAACATCGATGTCCTGTGATAATGCTGCTACTTACTATTATACCCCCGATGGTGTTGGCGCGACGCAGAACCTTGACTCGGCGGCTATACACTTTTCCTTCTCTTTCTCGTCTCTGTCTCGACCTATATATCATTGCAGCCTGCACCACCACCTCATTGTTTCCAACGCCGAGGCACTTACTTAATTCTCCTCTCTCTTCTGCAACGGTCCTTTGCCGATCCATCTCCTTGTCCTTCTTCTTCTTTTTCGATTATAGTTCGAACAACGTATATACCGACGGGCCCCGCTCCAGCTCTAATTCCTCTCTTCCTCCTCCTCATTCTTCTCTCTTCGTTTTATCGGTCGCGATCGGCGCTACTTGTTCGCGCGGCGAGTGCCCCGAAAAGTGGTACACATACCAGTGGGATATTGCGTGATGCCGGCGCGTGCAGCATCAGAGACGCCGAGAGAGGGCCTTTTCTATTTCGAGGAGCGAAAGAGGAGGAAGAGGAAGAAGCTATATACGCGCGTGGAAAGTACAGGAATTCAGCTTGAGCCGCTTTTTGCGCGCCGCGGCTGGTCGTTCTCCCCCTCTAGTTTTCTTTT
>JAPYYV010012357.1:0-10350 GCA_030522625.1 Copidosoma aretas | reverse complement strand
CGTATCAGTGCTAGTTTTAGTTGATCTATCGTGTTCGTCTGTGGCGCAGATCGCTAACAAGCCACACTGAAGAGTCAAAGTTGGCGATCTGGGACGAAAAGAATCTTCTCCTTCCCTTCGATTCCTTTCCTTTTTTCCTTTGGCTCCAAGCTTCTAAAAGTGAAGCCGCCAAGTACGAGTTTCAACAAGCGTTGAACTTGCTTGGTATGGAGCAGCGCGTATACATGTGTGGATGTAATTTTTAAAATTACACACACACATACGTCAAATTAAAAATAATATTAATGTTTATTTATTAATGTGACCGTAAGACCGATATAAATATTTGTCTTGTATCATTAATTATTGCAATGCAAAGTTGGGAGTCAATGCGTAAACGATAACCTAAAACATTTTCGCATTAAAACAAAAAAAAGCTCTTGGAGCCAAATTTTTTCAAGTTTTCGTTCACGTGTTAACTTTAAACTTTGTACATTTATAGATAATGATGATATGTAGAGCATGTAATCTCGGGTTTTGATGATTTTGCTTTCGTTTTTTAATAAACAATAAAAAACTGTATAGTTACCAACAGAGGCCGACAGCACCAAATTTAAATTTAAAATCTACTTGTCCATCCCCTTAAGGATGTAACTAATCTCGATCGTTGTATTTTACTTTAGCATGGTTGTATACTAGAAAGATTTTACTCTAATGAATTTATCATTTGTATTAACGCATCTATGATGACCGACTAAAGGACGAATGAGAATTGTGAACCTACATATACTATCCATTACTCAATTTGGCAACATTTATGTAACGTGGAAAATAAATAAAATCAAATATTTGATAATGCTAGGCTAAGTGGCATCTAACCATCTAATATTTTACTCGTTAAGATAATTCTATGCACACAGTTCCTGTAAAGAATAATAAACTAATCCAAGACCATAAAAAAAATCATGTAATATCCGTAACCTGGGAAAGTAGGATTTTTTTTAATTTACTTTTATTTATAGAGCTTCAAAGGCGTGGGAAGTCAAATATTCATTGGACGATTTCCATTATTGTCAAAAAAATTATAATCTGATTGAATTTAACGAAATGAGATAACTCACACAAATATTTCTGACACATGCAATGCCTAAATTTCATTTAAAACTGAAATTCAAATTATGGAAAATAAAGTTGTGGAATCTTGAAATGAAGTGGCAGTATTTTTAAGCTTGGCATCATAGATTATGGCACATACCTAAATTCTTTTTTTCCACGGCTTACATTTGCTACCTTATTGCAAAAGATGATGAATGATTTAGTTTATTAAAAGCAGTAACTAAAATTCAGTGAAATCAGTTGCAGTAGCTTATGATTATTCATAAACAACAATGTTAATACTTAGTAGATCAACCGAAGTTGGTTATACAGTGCATGAAAGAACATCAAGGATCAAATGGATTGTATATTTTAACTGCATAATTCTTAAAAGTTAAAATTTTGTGCTATTACGAAATTATACCAAAACATGTTACAAAACTTATTTCCTAACATATATGATCAAAGTGAAAATATTTTATATGTATAATTACTGATGGATGTATTTTCAGTCGGATGTTTAAGAAAGTCGAAGTCATATTTATACTATAATTTTAAGTTAAAATCATGGTTGATAGTGTCACTCAAAAACATATTAAATTTTTCGCCAAATTTCATTTACTTTCTGTAAGATTGTGTTTTTTTCTAACTACGAGTTACTCTGACCAATCTAGTAAATGTATTTGTTATGTATCTGATACAAGTAATACTGGATAAAGTATTGTAGATGTTCGCAAATGTAATTTTTCTTAAATATTTTGGAGAGATAGTCTGCATATCATATAGGTGATTTATAGTTTTCACTAGTAGTTCAAATAAGTTTTTAAATAGAAATATCAATTACAGGTACACATTTAATAATTCTGTATCATCTTATCATAATTATATACAACCATGTGCAAACAATTTTAGCTTTAGTCTTAGTACAAAGGTAAGATAGTACTAGTTGTATCCATCATCTTTGTTTGTTACAATGAATAAGATAAAAAAAATTTCACAACGTATGATACGACTCATTAATATTGGCAAGCTTACACCTTTGTAGCTATTTAAATAATTCAGACCTGCAAGGATTTGCTGATTTCATGTAGATATCGGCATCCTAAGACATTTGGTTTGCTAAAAACAAATCTGACTTTAGAATTCGTCTACCACATCAAGATTGTCAGTTATCCTAACCCAAATGCGCAAAAGTAGCCATTTTTACGGGTTTCTTAAGGTTATATCACGTATTAAATGAATTTTTTCAATCAATTATATAGTTCCATTGCATCATATTATTTAAAATATAATTATTCATTCGAAATCTGCATTTTCAAAAATCGTGTATGATCTCTTCCGTGAGTTATGACAGTTATAAAGTGAATTGCTTTCTGAGTGAAATAAAAGACAATAATACTCTATTAAAACTATATCTTTACTGTAAAAACAGAGAATGTGTGACTTTATGGGTATATTGACAGTATCAAGCTTCCAATAAAACCAATAGCCGATAGTAATACAAGACAAATGCAAAAAAAAATTTCGGGATACGATATAATGTGAAAAACTTGTAGAAATATCTATTTTTGCAGAATTAAATTAGATCTACTCGCAATCCTAACTTGCAATATAGCTCCGATGTTAGATTCAGTTTCAGTACACCAAATTCTTATAGACATTCTTTTATGATTATATATATAATGGTTTTTTTCATAGCTATATATCAAGAGCAATTTGCTTCAAAAACGCCATAACCCAGTGAAAAAACCTGTATCAAAATTATTTACATCGGATATTTCAGAATAAAGGTTAGACTGCACAATGGTACTATACAATAAAATGTAAAAAAAATTTTAGATGCAGCATACTCTTAAAAACACACATAATATGAAGAATGTAAAGCAAAATATATTATTCAATATTCATGAGTAAAACTTACATGTACCACTAAAAACCTTTGATTTCGGACAACACTACGGTATCACGCCTTACGCCACCCACCGAATGTTGTATGATATACAAGTTGTGTTTATTACACATACCCACTCAGGCCGCAGTCACATGGAGTGCAGTTGGCATCTCCTTTACTTTAATGCACGAAATGAAAACGCTTAAGGAAGTTCTCTCCCAAAATAAAAATGATCAGATTTTAATGAAACTTTACAAATATATTTAATAATATCGTACAAAACGACCAGTAATGTTTCAGAGGGACTCCGACCCCGTGAACTGAGATATGAACATATCTTTTAATACGTGCTCTTATGGGAATTCATAAAATCGTACCGAACCTTATACTTTCCTATTTTTTTAGGTACTTCTAAAGATTGGATTTTAAAATAATTAAAATATTTCATCCATGAATTGCTCAAGAAAGTGAGTGAATTTTTTCATAGTGGTTTAGAATTTCTGAAACGATTATTAATCGATATTGTAAAATATTCAATGTCATAACAGTCAATATTTTTCTCACTCACGAACATGTGGTAACGTTGCATTAGATAAGAACATCTGAAGTGACTGAAGTCATGATGCCCGCCCCAGCTGCTTGTCTGATTTAGAAGCGCAACGTTGCCATGTTTCATATACATGAAAAGTTTCATGTTCTCCGTCTCTTTCTAAGATCGCTCTTTCTTTCTCTAGCCGAGAGAACTCACTTAAGGGTACTATTTACCACGCAGTAGGTCGCGGCAATATTCTCCTGTAATTAAAAAAAAAATTATTAAGATATCTCATTTACTTCAAGAGTTATTGGTTTAAAAAAAAAAAAATTTTGACGCTGTGTGGCCCCCCAAGGAAGCTACCTTAAATCAACAAAGTTAAGGTTGACCCCGTCTTCTTTCCTCCCTCCTCTGTAGCTGTCTAAGAATATTTTAAAGTTTTTTTACACCTTTTTCTCAGCCCGAAGAATAGTTCTTTTGTTTAGCCAGTTATTTTTTAGGTCACCTTTCTTTATTAAGTCAAATTTAGTAATACTTGAAAAAATAGCTGTGTGAATCATGTTTTTGGCCTGGTCCTCACCTGTAGCCCTATAAACAACAAGAAGACAGAAATTCCCTGTCCCTCCTTACTAAAATAATAAAAATTTTTCTATCAAATCTTAGTTTGTGCCTTTAACTTATACCATGCAAGCGACATACACAAGAAAAAAATATAAATTCGATAGTAAGTTAAATTTATGCTTATTCAAAAAGTTTAAATGTGAATGCTTTTTCGTGAATAACTATGATCAATTAAAAGAAAAACGATAAAAATATTGGATTAAATTTTCGACAGCTGGAAAACATAATATATGAGTAAAGAAAAAGTTTCATGTAAAAAATTTCTGTACAATTTTTACTTTAGTACACGTAATAATAAAGTGTATAAATTTTAAATTAATTGTACAAATTAATCATATTATTTCATAAAAAAAGATTCAATTAATTATTCTTTAGATTGATATATATCTACATATCTCCTTTAAGGGGATGGAAAAGCAGACTTTAAATTTGAATTGTGCGCCATCAGCCTCTGTCGGTAACTATAGTCTTTTTTAATGTTTATTTCAAAACGGATGAAAAATAAGAAAAATTTAAGATCGCTTGCACTTGATAACATCATTACACATTACTACACAAAGTTTTGAGTCATCATGCACATATAAACTCCAACCTTTGCGTAGTTATGAGTAATGGTGTTATCTTGTGCAAGTGATCTTGAGTTTTTCCGATTTTGCATCCGTCTTTAAATGAACACTAAAAATGACTTTAGTTACCGACAGAGGCTGATGGCGCAAAATTAAAATTCTAAATCTGCTTTTCCATCCCCTCAATTTACAGCTCTTAGAAATAAAATCTTTTTTTAAAGTAGTGGATTGTGTCTAGATCAACTAGTGGGTGTAGTTAATTAATATACAGCATATCAATTATAAAAAATCTCTTTTTATTTGATTCTTTTACATTTATTGAATCGATGTATACGTATTTTTATTTTTAACGACATCCAAAATTTTTTTGACAAACTACTTTTTCTATTCCAGAATCATTATAACGTTTAATTTATATATAAATTCCATTTTTTCTTTTCCATTTGAAAAATGACTGTTATTTTAAATACAAACTAACGTCGTCAAAACGTTTTCCTTGAGTCGTAACGTAGTTCTACACTACGACTAATAAAGTTGTTTTTTTTCACAAACTAAACGGTAATAAAGATGCATCTCTAGTAGTGAAAGTTATTCTGGGTATCAAAACATTATTACAAATTTTATCTCTGCTTATAATTTTAGCTTCAATGTTATAATTCATATATTTATTAATTTTAAATTGTATATCATTACATTAACCTTCAGCAATATTTAAATTTTGTATCAAAAGAACGATTGCTACAATTTTTCAACTAAGTTTATAAGATGGCAGACCATTAGAAATATTATTTAATACAGCTATTGCAAGAATAATGGAAATATTTTCATTAAAAAAAAATGTTTTCTCTCCATTCATTCAACCTCAGATTTTATCATTTAAAAAATTATCTTACTTATCGTGTGAAGTTAGTATTATACTATTCATAGGAAACTATTTACTGTATTAAGAATTTTCGGCATATCTCTTTGTATTCCATATTTTAGGCATTGTGTATGTTTAAAATTTTTCTTTACCAATTCTAAGTAATAATATTAAAATGTCATCAATAGGACTAACATTCAAGCTCAAATTTTAAATCTTAGGAAATGATCACGGAAATGAGGATTTATTAGTTTTCCTAACTATCATGCTTCTAGTACTTTTTTTCAAAAAAGGAAGTATCAGACGAAAATTTTCTCCCAACACAATTAATTGATTCAAAATTGATTTTGTACCTAACCTTAAATGTCAAAAATTACTAATTCATGCTGGATAAAATTTTACTACCAATAATTAAGTTTATTTTATGCAATATAATCAGACGGAAATAGTAATTTCATTTATTTTTAGGTTATATCTGCCAAAAACAATAGTTTAATTAATAAATTCGAGATAGCCCATCTAATATGGCCGACAAAAAATTAAAAAATGCCCAAATCTCAACAAAAAACTCAACTCGGGGATTTTTGGGGTCGCTGATTATGAATTCATTATTCAAATTTGCTCATTCAAAATGGCGGATTCATTATGGCCGACCGATAACGCAGTAGGTTACATGCTTCAGACCTTTAAAATTTAGTAAGTTAGATGCTCCAGACCTTACAAACCCCATAAGTTTCATACGTCATAGTAATTAGCTATTATCAGTACTACTTTACCAGAAGCATATGAAAGTATGGAAATCAAAGTTCACCTGAGAATCCACATTTATATCTATATAATATCCGCGTGGGATTTGATGGATTAAATGTGGATTTAGATAGATTCGATGTGGATTTTGATATATTCTGTATGAATTATGATAAGGCATTTGTAGGCGATTCATCTTATATTTTTTATAATTTTTTTTTAAATTTTAAGGCAGATGTGTTAAGAGTTTTTACGGGACTGTAGATGTTTTGGTAAATACCAAGAAATATTTATCAGGTATTTTTCTACATTGACTTTCAGGTGCAAATCCACTTAGATATTTCAATTTATTTTTTAGCTGACTTATGACATGGATTTCCCATGTATACATTACAGATTGATTATTATACGTAACCAGTAGATGGATCCTAGAAGTGATTTTTATCAATTTTTTAATCGGTACTTGTAGTTCTTATGGGCTTTTATTTCTGTGGTGTTTTTTGAAATTTTTTTGTATACTAGGGGCTCCGCCCCTGCGCGTTTCGTGCGCCAACCCTTACAGTTAACAGAAATTATTTAATTTCTTGATCTTGTGAGACAAAAATTAAATACATCAATACGATTTTTATCCAACGCAAAAATATAAACTACTGTTTTTTAAATCTTATTTTGAAATTTACGCACCCTTGACCGATCTCGACTAATCACAGAACGAATAAATCGATGACAATCAAAATTTATCGGCAGGATTTAAATCTTATTTTTAAATTTACGCGCCCTTGACCTTAAATATTCATAGGTAGGAGCAGAACGAATAAATCGATGACCATCAATTTCCATTGATAGGAAAACATATATTAATTGCAACTGCATGAAATATTTATTTAAAACATAAAATCAATTTTTAAAACTTAAAATTTGATTAAATTTTGATTTTTTCATATTTTATGTTTAAATTTGACGCTTTTAACTCACCACAGCCAAACACATGCATTACTCAGTCTACTCAATCAACCAATCACAGAACGAATAAATCGATGACAACCAAAATTCATAGGTAGGATTAAGATAACGGTCATCTACACAAGGCCATGTCCTCAACTCTTCTAAACCCTTATGTGAGAACTTCTTATTTCATTACTAACCAAGAATGTATCAGTAAATGCTGTTTTAATCATACCCTGTACGAAATTCCAACATTTAATCAATATAAAATCAACGATGATTTTAGCTTTGAATCGACGTTGAATCAACGCTGAATCAACGTTGATTCAACATTGATTCCATGAATGACAGAACACTGAAATCAGTCGTAATTTACATTGTTGATTCAATGTTGAATAAATGCTGAATCAATGCTAAATCAACGTTGATTCAGTATTGATATAGCGTTGAACCAAACATTGATTCAACGTGGATTCAATTTCAAATAATATTCAAACATTTTTTTAGAAAATTTTACAGGACGAAATTTAGTAGAAAAGACATAAATGCAGACTTACTTTGTAAGTTATTAGTTTTATCCGATCCGTATATTTCTAGCATTCGTAATAAAAGTAAAAACTTGAAACATTAGATCAACGTTGCTGCTAGAGGATTAGTAGTAGAAATTTAGTGATAAGACGAATGCGTAGTATTTCTTTAATCCTACAACTCATCAGATATTAAATGATAACAACACAAGACTTTATTGAGACAGTTAAAAATCTTTAATATTTTCTTTATTTGACAAATAATTAATTGCAAATTATTATAGTACATAAAATAAGTTACATTTACGGTATAAAGTAGACAGTTTGAAAAAAGTTGCTAAGTTATGAAGTCTTCGACAAATATCATTATCTACAACATTTTAAGAAAAGTTTTGATGCAGTGACAGCACGTCATAAGCGTTTAAAAAAAAAAATTATAATATGTGTGTGTATTTATGTATACATATATATATATATATATATGCATGTATATATATATATTTTTATACAAATAGGGACTTATGAG
The DNA here is from genome assembly GCA_030522625.1 of Copidosoma aretas. NCBI lineage: Eukaryota > Metazoa > Arthropoda > Insecta > Hymenoptera > Encyrtidae > Copidosoma > Copidosoma aretas. The sequence continues at coordinate 2,059 of JAPYYV010012357.1, read as the reverse complement.
GACAAAGCGATATAATTGAAACTATACAGTACTCTAACACCTCGGGGGTGCGTGAAAGGCATCCATTACCGACAGTGGCTCACTACGACCTCGCTCTATTCACTTATAAAATGTCCTTATAAGTCACCATACATGAAAATATACATATATGTATACATATATATGTATATATAAATATATATATATATATATGTCTGTATTGAATCGTTTGGTTAGAATATATTATATCAGAGTATTAATATAGTATCATACTATATATAGCCGAAAAAAGCTTATTTTTGATACATAAAATTATTAGTATCGAAATGTTATGATCGTATAAATGATAGTAACTAAGAACCCCAAAAATGATGTATTAGTGTATTTAAACAGAGGATCGTTTATACCTTACAATTTAGACTGTTGTAGGCCAATAGGCATCAAAGATCAAAAAGAATGCAAAATGAATTCATTTTTTTAATTAATTTAGAATACATGTAAATTAATTTTTTTAGTGTTCAATATATGTTCATACTAATCTTAATGAATTCTATATAAATTCTTTTTGAATTAAAAATTTTGTCGTTAAGTATTCATAAAGTGTTTATAAACTCATAATGTTATATCACCTGAGATGAATTCTTTAAGAATTCTTACAGAATCCAATGTTTTCAATAGATTTTAAAACACTTACTTGCTGGCAGAAGACATTAGCCAACCATATTTATTTATTATTATTACAATTGAAAGGTAATGTTACAGAACTCTATTGTATTAGGTATAATGGACTGACAACTTACACACAACTTTATTACAGCAGTAGCCATTTAGGCCTTAATTTATGTTAGCATTTCACTTACAAAAACTAACAAAAGTTATTGAAATGGTTTTTAAGTTTTAAGTCATAATACCTATATGTATATTTTTGTCTTCTTCGTACTATGGGGAAGATGATCGTTACGCTAATCACTTGTTATCATGTGCTGTCTGACAGTCGATAAGATCCAATATTAGATATCGACAGCTCGGACGAAGACAATTCTAAGAGCATCTCCACAATGAGCGTGCCGTGTGCCGTGTGACTTGACTTTTCATAGGTCTGTCTTTGTCTTTCTCACTCACTTTCATATTTGTGTCTCTCTCACACACTAGTCACACGGCACACGGAACACTTATTGTGGAAAGGCTCTAAGAGCTTCCAGTGGCTCAGTGGTAGATAGAGCGTTTGTCTTCCGCCTGGAGGGCTCGGGTTCAATTCCCCGCTCCGTCTACTGGCGGGACCACTGTGTGGTTTTTTCTCTACATGTCCCATTATTACTGTGACAGCTCGTGACCATAGAGGTATAAGAATAGAGAGCGCGACCAAGCCAGGGGAGCGTCTGAAGGTGCGAGAGAGAACGCATTCCATGACACCACTCTTAATTGGCTGTTCCGGTCCCCTTTATACATGTATACACTGTTATATATACATCGAGATATCTGCGCGGTGCGGGGTACGCGGGTCGGGGGGACCGGAACAGCCAATCAGGAGTGGTGACATAGAATGCGTTCTCTCTCACACCTTCAGACGCCCTCCTGGCTTGGTCGCGCTCTCTATTCTTATACCTCTATGGTGCCGACGTAGTCAGTAATGAAGACGGTACCACAGATTTAAAAAAACACTCACATAACGATTTATTATGGCATACCGGAGTCACAGTAATAAGTGACCCAAGGCCAACAAATACAGACAAGATAAGACAAGACAAGAAGACTATTCTAGCGTGACGTCATCCCATTTAAAATAACATGGTGTGACGTTGCACTAGAATAGTCTTCCTCCAAGCCGTCGATATGTTCGGGGACCAGCCAAAAGTCGCCCGAAGTTAACGGAAGTCAGTGGATGGTTATCTCTAAGTGACCTAAAGATGATATCCGCTGACTTAGGGCGACTTTTGGCCGGTCCCCGAAAATATCTGTTGGCTTCGAGTGATATTCCGAAACATCACCATCAAACGGGCGATCCAAGAACGATTGCTTTGACCACAATATACTTTTACTACACATATATCGCTATATATATATATATATATATATATAT
>JAPYYV010012356.1:0-11364 GCA_030522625.1 Copidosoma aretas | reverse complement strand
TCCCGAGAATCGTCCTGCCTGCGTGAGGACCCTTCTCGTCTCGTCCATCCCTCGCTCTCACGTCCGCGGACATTGGAGTCGCACGAACAGAGCCACGGGTTCAATTTTGTCTTTCAAGTATGCATAAAATTTGTAATTCCGAGTGCGACCGAACATTATCTTATACCTGCGGCGAGAAAACCCGCGGCATTGCCATCCCGGCGGAACGGACGGGCGCGCGCGATTGTACAAACTGGGCAGAAGCGGGCCGAGATTGAGTCACTCTGCCGTATACGCGAGCGTCGAGGGAGAGAGCGAGACTTTTGTTCGGGAGAAACCGCGAGAAGTGTCCGTACCCCCTTCCCCCTGTATACCTGTGGGAGGGACAGAGCGCGGCTTCTCGGAAACGTTATTCAGCCTCGCCGGGTCTATGATGGTGTATTATAAGTACGAGCTCTTTTCGCGCGTCGAGGAGTTTCGCAACCGAGGCTCCAGTGCGGTCCGCGGTGTATCCTGCAGTCAGGAGAGAGAGAGGGACGGAAACCTTTCATTTTCCCCACCCGCGGGAGCAGCAGAAGCGAGAGAGAACTGCACCGGTGTGCGCACCTGCTCGTAACATTCACCTACATACATACATGGCAGGCGATGTAGATCGTGCTCCGACAGCTGCCGCTGCGGTATATATATATACTCGGAAAGCTGTGAGCTAGTTTTTTTTGCCCCAGCGTTCGGATATCGCTATTCGCGACGGTTGCCGCTACCATTCGCGGAAGAGCGTTTATCCACGCTTCGCGGAGACAGAGGCCAGAAGAAGTTGTTGGAGCTTTTTTCTCCCTTCCCCCGACTCCTCCACCGGCGTGGCGTTCGGTCCGCGGGTCGACGAGTTGCCCGTGTGGAAAATTTTAATGCAACGATCGGTCGGCACTTATTGGGACTCCGAGGGCTTGCCAGCAGCTCATCTCGCGCCGAGATTTTGGAAAAAAATGGACGTTCCCACCACCGTTCCCAGAGTACAGCGCACAACGTGTAAGATCCGCCCCGCGCGCCGGTTGAAAGGTGAAAAAAAAACAAAAACCCCCCCGCCAGCCCGCAACGAGCCATTTTGTGCGCGTGTATATATATATGATGCACGATCAGCGCCGCCAACCGCATGGCGCGGCCCCTCCGCGGGCGGCCCGAGAGCCATGTGGCGCGGAGTATACGGTTTCCCGGTCCCCGGATTTTCCGCCCGAGACCACACCCCGAGCGCGTATTATGTTCTCCTCCCCCGTCGTCCACGAAATGTCCGTACCTACGATACGGCGCGCACAAAGGCATGCAGTAATCGAGCTCCTCCGCGTGTATATATCATCGTACCATATACGAACGCGTCATTATGTAGCGGAGGCCGCGCATCGTCATCGTCCTTCGCATCAGAGGAGAAGTTGGTACGAGCGGTACATAAATATAAGGACGACAGACGCGCCGGAAGATAAGCGCCACTCGGGGGAGTGTATGGTATAGAAGAAGCTCCTAACGATGTCCCCAAAGTTTCGTACCGCAATAATACCCAAGTATACACACATATTTACGCGTGACTCACGCACAAGACGACGATCCCTTTTGCCTCAGCTCAATTCTATGCAAGTGTATGCGCAGTGCGTACTACATAGAGGAGACGCCAGCTAATTCCGGAGCTAGTATATACACGGCACGCTCGGGGGGCACATACGGTTCCCGAGGAGAGAGCGCGGGCGGATACAGGGACGCGCGCCGAGGATCAGCCGAGCGACGAATAATCCCGAATACATTGCGCGGGTCCCGCGGAGTTGTTTATCCTGTTTTTTTTACGAGTCCACTGAAATACGTCCCCGGCTGATTGAACGCCGGGGATTAGCTTCCTATTTCTGCTCCTGGCCCCCCGCGGGTGGGGGGCGCTTCAACGGCCCCGTCTGATTAAAAAACCCGGGGAGAGACGGAGAGGATGGGACCGTAATCTCGCGCCTCCGCTGTCAAAGGCGGAGGGGGGCGGGGGCGCGATTTTACTTCCGCGGGAGACGGGCGGGTCGTACGGAAGGAGGCGACCCTCGATGTATTTTCGCAATTACGCCCCCCCCCCCCCCGCAGACTCGGCGCAGGCCCCTTTCCCCGCCCCCCGCGGGAAATTCCTACCGGGGAAAGCCATTACTGGAATTACTCGGGGGCTGTGCGTGTGCGTGCTCCGCCTCGGTGCTGTTTTTCTTCCTTTTTTTTTCCGAGATACACAGGGTAGGTACGGGAGTCATCGATAACTCGGGTTTATGTGTTGGGCATGTATGTAAGGCATTTTTAACGAGGGAAAGAGTGGGAGTTTTCATTGCGCACTGATGACGGGTGAAAATCGCGTAAGTTACAGGGTTAAAGAAAACTCCTGGAAATTCGTATTACTGCCAAACAAACATTAAAACGGCTTTTGCACGCTGGAAGTGGTGTATTTTTTAGCGGAGAAATATTTACGTGAATCAGGGTTGGATGAAAAACAAATTAATCGGTCAAGTTTTTGCAGGAAGAAATTTGTGAATTCTCGTCTTAAAACTTGGAGTCATTATTTTACCACGAAATTACTTGATATGCTTAAAATACTTGATCAATGACGTCCGTCGTCGTGGATCGGATGTTATGAGGAAACTGGAATCTGTAACCTAGTTTCTCCGTAACATGAGGTGTGTTCTGTTCTTCATTCTTATAGTGCAGAGCGTATGAACTAAGAAATAGGACCGCAAGGAAGAAAAGAAAACCAACTTTGGAAAACAAATTTTTGACTGTCATTATCTTTTAAGAAACTTATAAGAGAGTAATATGGCCTTGTATGAAAATAAATAAAGATTATTTTGTTATTATAAATCCAATTTAATTCATAAATATTTAAATTACGTAAGATGTAATATTTTTCTTAACATTACTGGTTATATTTTATTTTTTATTTTTCCAACCTGTTTTATGATCATAAATGATGTACGTCGACTATTTTTCAACATAATAATAATATCTTCCAGTATGATTGTTTTACACATTGGTAGTTTGAATTAGTAATCTAAATTCAATTTTCCACATTACCACAGCGCACCACCTGGACACGTTATTGATGGCCTTGAGTACTCAAATTATCCAATTACCCAGAGTATCCAAACACAAAATTTTTTTATCGTGTCTCTTATAAAATTATTGTCTGGCAAGATAGTATCCCCAGTATTTATAGCCACGATTTTTCGATTCAGGAATTTGTCTGATAAAATTGATTGCACAGATATCGCACCAACAGATTTCATCGGGGCTTCTTATTTTACCCTCAAACGGCTATGTAAAGCCATATTAAACAACAATTATTAAAAGTATCTATATCATTCGAACCATAATCGAATAAACCAAAAAAAATTACTCCGTTACCCCGTAGTCATGCACGAATTACTATACTCATTTTTTTCGGGTGCTACATTTTCGCCCTAAACCAACTATACAAAACATTTCTGTGAAAAAACGACGAACCTGGCAACAGAGAAGCACCACACGTCTATTTCCAAAAAAACCTCTAAAATCCTCCCCTCCCCCCGTATCGCGCGATTTCTCGACCCGATCCCCCGTCGGAGAGTCGATCCCCAGTCCCTAAATTACCGAACACAGTTGTAAAAGCCGATTCCCGAAAATTTATCGAGCCGTCACGGGCTGTCGTAGGGGTGGGGGGCGACCTCTTAATCAGCGTTTTCCGCTGCCGAAATCAGCGTTTCGATAATCATGTATCATGTATACAATTAAAAGCGCCAAAGACGAAGGCGAAATCGGCTCGGACACCGCGCGGCAGACGAGAGATCGGTACGAAACTCGTGGCTCGAAGGCAGGGAGGAAGAAAGAGGGTCCCCCGAGTCCGTTTTCCCTCCCTCCCGGGCACCATTAATTCCTCCGATTGGCTCGAAGTCGGGATTTCAGGTACGGCCCACGGAGCCGCGTCGATATCTTAATTGGTGCCTCGTTTCTTTTGACTCTTTTTTTTTTTCCAATTTTTTTGTACCATCATGGCCGCCCTGTACTGCTCTAATGATAAAGCGGCCGGCTTGGAAGTGTCCATCGGGGCTCTCTTTCGTGCGCACAGTGTCTTCATTGCTCGGGAGTTTCGCAGTAGTAGCGCGGCGCTCGTGCGAAAATTTATGCCTCCGATGGGTATAACACCTTACCATCTCGTTTTTCAGCCTCCTTCTGGAACAGCTCGGTGTATCTCGTGAAAGGAGTTGAATTTATGCCATCGCGACTCGTGAACAGCGCATGCAGCGGAAATCGGCGAAACATTCTCGTAAGATCGACTTGTTTATGCGCACTCGTTTTGCGATCGGAATCGCTTGTATATCCGCGACCTTTTTAATTACTATTATCTGTACTGCTGTATGACGCATCCGGTGCTCGTAGACGAGAATAAAGACAATGAAAAAAAAAAAAACAGTGATTGAAAAATACTCCTGTACTAGATCTTAAGCGATGTTCCGAACCGATTTGATCGACGTGTTAATATGCATATAGCGGAGAGAAATACAACGTTCGCAGAACAAAAACCCGTCCATGGAACAACCTTTAGGATTATTATTTTTCAAAAGAGAGACCATCGGAGAAAGGATCGGTGGCGTTGGGACAAAGAGGTCGGTGGGGGAGAAAGGGGGCAATCTGTAGGCAGTAAAAGCGCAAATGGACAGCCACCGCGGATAAACGACGGCCGGCAACTGGAGCCATAACTTAGCGCCGATCATCCGTTCGTCAGGGCAGAGTCGGCTTTTCGGATATATAGGTACAAAGTATTCGCGGAGATTCAGCGGTGCTGCAGCGCGGGGCAGTAAATTCATCGCCTTCGCGCGGGAAGAGAGTCATAAAAGCTACGACAATGGATGACTGTATCGCATATATCTGTATGTATTTTACGTAGGTACCACCTGTAAAATCGGGACAAAGTGTGCGGGGCTCATCCACGACCCCCTCGAGAGGTTCATCGGTGTGAGGGCGTGCACAAAAGTTTTACGAAAAGGTGCCGAATCAACGCTCTGTCGATTATTGGACATTATATTAATAGTGTGTCTGCATACAAAAAAAAAAAAAAAATCCACTCTGCATTTTCTAGCACGCGACAAAAATTCTTGAGCAGGATACTATAACCTTCGGGATCAATATTTTTTTCCCAGCTGTATTTGAGCATTGTCGGGCTTTATACTTAATTTTACGCTAGTCAGAGAGAACCTTACCTTTCAAATTTAAAGATGTGAAAATTCAAACAGGACGATTGGCACGGATCCCAAAATAAATTTCGCTAAAACGTGACACAAATTTTGGGAACATATTGGCGACAGTGTGTAAACCTATCTTGTAGCAACCGATTTTTCAACCAATTTTGTTGATTCAAGTCTCGGAACATTCACTAAAATAATTTTTTTTCATATTTTTTCCCTACTCTAGAGACTCCTGACTGGATGTTTTGGTGAATTTCCCGTGTACAAGAGCTATCATCTTGAATTATCTTCTACCATGTTACAACACTCTCTGCTCAAGACAAAAGTGTTCATATTGAGCTTCTACAAACTTTACTATTACACACAGGAGCTGTAATTTTTCGTATCCATCTGAGCGGATGATTATCATACCGTTCGCAACTTTCGTGATCTTTAAGCGATCCGAAAAATAACAACTGATAACGGAAAGCCGAACCCAAATTCTCCTTCCGATCCGCAATCAGCGCGACAGCTTCCTCTCCACATCCAATCGTAAGAAGAAAAAGAGAGAAAAGAAAAAGTACCCCAGTAAGATAAATCATGCCGACTCGCGAGCGAAATAATTATTTTTCCGCTCCGCGATAAAACTTATCTAATCGCGGAGTTAATTCAGCATAAAATCGTTGCGATGAATCAACCGCAGCACCGATTGTAAATCGCCAGCTGCACACAACTCTCTATTTTTTTTTTTTTTTTCCCACGCGAGCGCGCGCAATATTAATACCTGTGGCTCGAGTGGGTACAATAGGTGTACAGAGCAGAAGAAAGGCAAGTAAACCTCGAGCATCAATCACCGGCCGTGGCGACCCCAAGTGTATATGAAAAGCTTATAAAGTCAGCGCGAAGCGACATTAAACTCACGAGCACCATCAGCTCCCGCTCAACGATAACATTTTCTCAAGTATCGGTTAATATCGCGATACTATTCGTCAAGAAAAGCCTTGCGGAGCGAGTTATGGATCTATAAATGCAAAAAGAGGTGCAACTGCGATGCTTTGTATAAAGAAGCTGTACTCGGCCGACGAAAAGTGTAGTTATTCGCGAGGGAGACACAAAGGGTGATCCTCGAACGAAATTTTTCATCAGGTCGTGATCTCTCGATCCGTCCCTTGGATCACCGGTAGCCCCATTCCATCGGCGATCACTCGAGATCCATACCATCAGCCGGCACCCGATGGACGCGTATATACATATATACGTATGGGTGCGTTCGTGTGGTGGTGCTGCGGTGGCGTCGTCGTCGGCAGCTTGAGCACGTAAGAGCTCATAAATGCGAATTTAAGAGGCGCAATAAAAACACATTGAAATTGAGAGTGAATGAACGGTAGTGCGTGCCCCCCCGCCCCTCCCCCTCCTCTGCTCCCGCTAGATTTTCTCACCTTATTTCGCGATCTTATCATTTTTGTTATAATTACTGCTGTTGTTTACGAGGATGGACAATGGTTTTTTGAGCAATCGTGTATGGATCGGTTTACACGGTTATGGTTTGTAAGGGACGATGGGTACGCTCAAAATTACTCTTGATTTTGGGTTCAAAACGGCGCTGTGATTCGTTGGTGCATAATTTATCATCCGCGGTGTATGGAAGACGAAAGGAAATCATATCTTTGCTCTTCAAACCCGCGATCGTGAATCACCGCCGATACACGTCCCTCGCGTTGTAACGGCAAAAACCTTCTCGGCCGTGGAGGATGGAAGAGCGTATCAACTTCTTGCACGTGTATAATATCAGAGTTCACGCTCGAGCGGTTGAAAAAACACTGTTCGAACGGAAGCCCGCGCGCCGGGCATCGCGGGCCCTATGCAAAAGTTAATCGCGATTATTCCCGTGCCCCCCAGCGGCGAGGGTCAATTTCTCATCGCTCCGAAGCACCACCGCGTGTGTGTACACATCCGCCATCCCGTAAATCCAGCCCCGCGCGTTTGCATAAACGTCCCGGCCTATAAAAATAAAGCGCCAACCGGCGGGCCACTAGGAGGGGGAAAAGGGACGAGCGTAACCGGACGCTCCTCGGCTCGGATGCGCAGGGGCCTGCGCCCGAACGACTGTTTGCGCAAGGTATCATACTTAATGCGTGCGGCGGTGCTTCGCCTTGGATCGTGCGACGGTTTTTTTGTTTTTTTTTTTTGTTTCTTTGCGCACAGTAAAGACCCCTGCAAGGTCACTGTACCGTATCCGCGCCCTTTGGAAGGAAAAGAGAAACGCTCGCGGCGGCCCGGCTTTTCTGGCCGGTCGAGGGCGAGCTCGGCCATTCAACGGACGTATTGTACGTACGTGCTCGCGTGTCGTGCGTATTATATGGAAACGAAGGAGCGGGAGGCAGGAGGGCCGCGCCGTTGTCGAAGATCTCGTCGCCGGGAGCCCGGGAAAAGTGCAAATCCCGAGGAAGCCCGCCGGCAACGCCGCCGCTGCAGCCCCTTCGCCCTTATACATAACGCGTATAATACGCCAGCGGCCGTGTATACACCTCCTTGGCTCGACGCTATCGACCGCCGACCAGCCGGGCTACCTCTATGTATATATTATATATATATATATATTACCTATACACACGTATACGAGCGCTTATACGGAGGGCAAATGGCCTCGGCCACTGCTGCAGAGTTCCCTGCCTCCACCTCCTCTCGTTTCTCTCCTTTTTTCCTCCTGCCCCGACGCTGGCAATCTCGGAGCAATCTCGCGCGCGAGAGACCCTCCCCTTCTCTCCCCCGCCCCCTCGGTCTCTCCCCTGCAGGCTCGATTCCCGAGGAATCTTTCGAAAAATAACCCGTACACCCGAGAGCTGCTGGCCGGCTCGTTGCGGGAGCGCCCTGCGTATAATGGCTGCGGGCGCTCGAACGCGCGTCGCCTTTTTCTTCTTTTGCTCTGCAAAAGGGGGAGAATATTTTGAGAGTGGATTTTCGAATCGTTGACGAGAAGATCTTTGGATCCGGACGGATGGCGGAATCAACGGACAATGAGGGGGAATATGTATAGTATTCGCTTGTTCGGAGTGAGTTTCGCCGGAGTGAAAACTTGCCTGCAGTTCGACTGAATTGCGAAACGTTCACGGTGAGCAGGCATTTTTTTGTACACGGTGCACCGTATTTCAATCGTACCGATTTCGATCGTAAAATGCGTTGAGAGTTGATGACGAAAAAAGCGATGGAGCAGTACACTTCAAATAACACTTTTTTGCCAATTTTAATCTTTCAAAGCTTGTTATTTCGATCGAGTAGCGTAAGGACTTTATTTTGCGAAAGAACCATCGCATGAAACACGCTTTTTTAATGATCGGTACATTTTGAAATATTCCTCGTGATGATCCAGCTTCAAATCTTCCAAGGAGTAAAACAAGCTTTGAGAAATTGGAATCGGACGAGAATCGAAAAAAAAGCTTTCGATGATGCGCAAAGTTCTTTGGCATAATCGGAAGAAGATAGAAGGAAAGAAGGGAGCAATGAGGCCACAAGAAATTCGTTCGACAATAAATTGCGCTGTTGGTACGTTTGCTCCGGGCAACATTCAGAAATAACAGTCAAGTTTTTGATTTTGGGAAAATAAAGTAACAGGAGCACTACCCGTACAATGCCCATCACGCACAAGAGGTTCGTTTTGCAGAAGCACATTATTCCCGTTCCTTCTCTTTTCCGTACAATGGATGCACGCACTCGGAGAGGAGACAGGCGCAATTGAAAGGAACTCGGGGATGGATGGTTATTTTCCCGGAGTAAAGAGAGGAACACCCTCTTGCACATACTTGTGCGTAACGATGCTGGGGGAAGACGGCGGCTTCATCACGGAAGAAATTATTGAAGGAGAGGAGACGCCCGGGAGATTTAAAGCTACGGCGAAATCGCGGTGGTTTTATAACGGGCGCATGGGCCGATGTTTGATTTTAATTTTTTTCAATTGATACTTTCTCGCGGGTCTCTTTTTGTTACTATTACTATACGGTGATCCCAGTGAATTAGTTTACGAAAGTTCGATCGAGAGTAGTGCACGCGTATGACGAACTTCGGCCCAAAAATACTCACACACGGATCCATCGAGCTTTCGCCGAAGATAAATATTTTTGCGAATAACTTCCGATACATCGGAGCGTGTGCACAAAAACGAGCAAAGGGGGCAAAACACAACGGGAGCGATTCCCACGGCAGTTCGGCACGCGATCTCGAAGGGATGGAGAGCAAGGAAAATCGCGCGTCATAAATATGTCCGCGCGAACCCTCTCTGGGAACAAAATACAAGCATACAAAGTATATTAAGTAGCGGAGTAATGGGCGCGGCGGCGTCTTGTATATACCTGCGAAATTTTACACCCCGTCCGCTCGCGTGCACACACCGTAATATACTTTTGCGGTGCGCGCGGGTAAACATGCTCACGCACACGGGCGATTGTGAGAGAGCATATTATAGTGCATAGGAGAGACGGATGGAGGCAGCCGAGCAGGTAGATGCGTGTGCGTGTAAGTGACGCCGCTGTGTGTTGGGTACGAGGAGTTTATGGTCTCTCTCAACGGTGACGCTGACAATTCGTTGCTAATGCTCCCGCCATTAGTTTCGATTGGTCGTCGAGCCAACGCTCGTTCGAGTACAGAGATGGGTCAACGATCGCGCTAATCGGCGCTGGGACTGTGGGAGCAAAAGTGTCTCCGATGCGCATTGAATTTGTTCGAATTTATCTTTTGTTCCACGTTATCGATCTATTTTTACTTTGGAAATTACACGGTTCGATTGATTGATGCGTACTGGGCTTTCAAGGGTAACATTGTGATGCGTACGAATGAAAGATAAATCATACCACGATAACATAATTACATATGTGAGGCATTATTCTTTTGCGCAGATTCGAACGGATGAAGGATGCAAAAAGCTGGCGGCGTTTACGATGTAAATTACCGCTGGTAATCGACGATACCGCTATTGTTTCCAATATAATTATCATCCGCGATCCGTGAACTTAAACGCTTCGCGCCGAAGATTACCGATTATAAAATATCATGCCGTATTTTATGAAACACGAAGAGTTGCACAACGATCATTGGCGCGTTAAGTCGGAGGATTTTTACATTGAACGTGATCGGCTTGATGCATACATGTATTGACAACGAAATTATAGAGCTCCGTTATTCATGAAACTTGATAAATTTACCGTAGAAAAGGCTGTAACTATCAAGTAAAATATAATAAATCCGCTGTACTTCAACGCAATACCCAATAAGCCTAATATCATTCGGTCAACTCGTGTTGCGTTTGTTTTTTCTACCGGCCGATACAGATGCACTCGAATGTAATTTCATTTTCATACACAACGAGGAGAGATGCATTCCCACGAGAAGGTGTGCGATGAGCCACGTGTATGCACACGCAGTAGGCTGAATTTACAACAATATTTGAGAGAAGCAGATAAAACTCGAAACGTAAATTACGCCTCCCGCAGTATATAGGTATGTTATGAAACATGGGGGCCACATGGCCTCCTTATTTACCATTAAGATATCGAACGGAGGAAAAACATCCACCGCCCACGTGACCCGCGCTCGAGCGCCTACATGGGAAATGCCCCGATTTCACGACCACTCGAGAGTCCACGCGAGGAAAAGTGCAACAGCAATAATACCCGCTCGCAATCAAGTCGACGTACCCCCATCGACATTTTTTTTTGTTCCCTCCGGGAAAAGCTCCAGCGAGAAAAGAAACTTGCGAGCCCATCCCCCGATCCGTCCGCTCGACTGGCGCTCGCGATAAAAGCCCCGGCGGTGGAGCCGAGAGCGGAGGAGGCGAAATATACACAGCTGCCGGGCCCCGGAGCTAGCCGAAACGGGGGGGGGGGGGGGGGGGGAGGGGGGGGGGGGGGGCGGCGCGCGCGCGGGGGGGGGGGGGGGGGGGGGGGGGGGGGGGGGTTCCTCCCGCGACAGGAGCCGGCGGAAAGAGGGTGCACACGCGGGGGGGGCGCCCTGCCGCTGGCTTTTTGCGAAATTTATCGCGCCGGTATGTGTGTGCATTCGCGTCCATTAGGCGGCTCCCGGCTCTCGCTCCTCCGACTCGTCGTCGTCGTCTTCGCGTCGCAGCCCTCTCTTCCCCCCCCCCCCCCTTTCGGCTCCCCCCGGGGCCCGGCCGCCGGGGCTCCTCCGCCCCCCC